>WTSP01024061.1:0-26432 GCA_025331215.1 Actenoides lindsayi
CCGTGCCCTGCCCTGCCCGCCGCCCGCAGCGGCCCCTGCATTGCGGAGGGGCCCCGCGGCCGCCCCGGTACCTGCGCGGGGCGCTCCCGAGACCTGCGGGGCGCGCATCGGCGGCGGGTAGGGCGCTGCGTTAGGTGTGGGGGAATGGCGACGACCGCGCAGCGCTGCTGAGGTGCTCCGGGACAGCTGGCCCCGACCCCTGCCCTGGCCCCAGCCCTCGAGCATCCCGAAAAACATTCCGAAACTTTTTCGACCGATTCCATTTGGGTCTTCCAGTGATGCGAGTATCAGCTCAAGCTAATTGTTCCTTTTCTTCTGGAAAAAGAGAACGAATAAAGGTGACATAAGTTAAAAAAACGCCTTTACAGCACCTCAGAAACTGCACTGCCGCTGTCTCAGAAACTGTGCTGCTGTAGGGCCGAGTTCTCCAGCCATTTCCTGGAATCCGGCAATAAAAAATATGCTATTACTCTGTCACTTCCTAGCTTCTCAATCCGATCTTTCCTCCTGAGTCCCCTCAGGACGTCAATTACTGTTTCCATATTCTGGAAAAGCAGACAAGGGCGAAGTCATCCGTCATGCAATGCCATTGATGTGGTGGAGCTACAGCAGCAGCTCCTCTCACCTTTTCTGGTCAGAATCACTGTTTCAGTTCCCTTTGCTGAAGATGAAAGAGTAAAATGGCACTCTCTTACTGTTTCTATTTCTAAAAAAAAATTTGTCTAATGAGTATGTAAAAAACTAATGTGCAAAAGCCATTCTGTCAGAATCTTAACCAGCAATTCTGATTATGTCATGCATGTGTTAGCCTAATAAAAGTTTTTGAAACAGGTATTACACTTTGATCCAGGAGAGATAAATATTGCTATTCTTCTCTATACTTGGGCGCCCAGAATACACACTACCTGTAACCCACACTGCAGTGCAAAAACTTTAAATGCTAGTTTTAGGATTGTTTCATTCTGCTGCACCACTTTGAGTGAGTATTCTGTTTGTTCCAAAGTCTCACTAATTTTAGGTGCCTAGCTTGATTTCAAGCATGATTTTCAGGAATACTGAGCACTCTTTTCCTTCATGGACATTAGCAGGTTATCTAGAATATTTAATACCTGTAATTTGGGCCTTATGTCTCTGAGGCTGGGTGGTCATAATGCAGATTCAGGATAGCCTAGGTCCCACCATTGCTTGTGTTTCTTCAGCTGCCATGCGGAGATGGCCATCCCTCAATAACTACTCCACTGGATTATATTCCAGTCCCATGTTCATGTCAATAAAGTGATTTGGGATTGTCGAGTTGGTAAGTATTTTTATGTATTTGTAAATCAGGAGATTTTCTTTTCCCTTCAAGGTCTGAGTCTGTGAGTCAAGGCTACAGACCTCTCTTCCACTCCCTTTCCCAAGCCCGCCGCAAGCTGCTTAGGAGAACTCACCACTGCTCCTTCCTTATTCTATCATTTCATCTGTGTATCAGCGGCACGCAAAGGGAGCAGGATCTTGCCAAAAGGACAAAACTGTCATGTTGCCCTCTAGTTACTCACCATCGCTGATATATATCCATTCAGAGGAGGTGTTTCCAGAGGAATTGGATTTGCTGCAGGCAGTCTTTCTTCCAGACTGCCAGGAGCAAAGACACCCATTTAGAGCGCAAGGAACATGCATCAGCATCCCTAGCACCCAAAGGATCAGCAGTGCCTTTCCCCTGCTGCCTTCTGTGGCTGCCCTTGGAGGCCTATGTGGCCATGCAAAGACCTTGATGGAGCTCTCCCTGCAAGCACAGGGACTTTGCCCTTCCTTTCACCACCTAGATGACACGAATGCAGGCTTATGTAAAGCTCAATCAAAAGGAGCCCTGAGAGAGAATGAGTAGTTGACTTGAGCAAGGAGAAACAGTTACACTTCATCTAAATGGAAAGTAGATCTATTTAGAGCTTACAATCTTAAGAGGAAAAACAAAAAACCAAAAAAAAATCCCATCTTATAATTTTATTGCAAATAAATACTGCCATGGGTATAATGGAAAAGGTGTCTTAACAAAAAGCCACCAGGAGCAATAAATAGACTCTGCACTGTCCATAAACATTACTAGAGATCAGAGAGAAGTGAACCCAGAGAAACGCTCAGAATATTCCTTGTGCCATGGAGGAATCAACATCTCTATCTCAAATGCAATCTGGTAGCAGCCTGTCTCTTTTCAGCAGCAACCTGCAGAGAGAAAGAAAGAGAGAAGGAGAAGCTTGGAAATTAGTCATTCAGTTGTAGCTCTCCTTTAAACAGTCATCAAAGATAATGAAAAATAAACACAGAAAAAAACAACGTGGCATTCACCATTTTCCCCGAGATAATTATCTAGTCAAATTACATTATACTTTATATTAAATGTTCAGCAACAGTGTTGACACCAGATGTTTTAAAGGAAAAATTCTTATAATTAATGTTAGCGATATTAAAATGCATGCACATGTTTTTATTTGAAATATTCATGCAGAGATCAAAAAGCATCATCCCACTAAGAGATGGGGGGGGGGGTGGTGTGTGTGTGTACATATTTTTGTACAAAGTAAGAATAGATTTTTACACAGCCTTATGAACCATGAGCTTTATAGTAAAGCTTTGAAACGCTGAATTGTGGATCTCTGTACGGAGACTTGGTAAGTCAAATGCAGAGGATTTTTGCCTGCCTGCTAAAAGAAGAAGGAATGACATTGGCTACAGCCCTTTTTAGAACAGATTCATTTGAAACTGTAACCGGGAAATGCTGTTTGAGAAGTGACTTGTGTCAATACTTATTCTTCTCTTACTATATAGCTATAATAACAAACCACTGCTGCTGCTCTAACAGTTTATTGAGCTGCAAGTGTTGGCAACTTAGGTATTTGGCTTCACTTCAGACTGGGGAAGGAGACATTTAATTTCTCAAAACCACAATGTGCCTCAAGCCTCGGTGCCAATGTCACAACAATAGCTGAGTGAGCAGAGCAGTCAAGGCAAAGCCAGCTCTTACTTATTCCTGATGAGAAGAGCTGAGAGCACCAACGCAGATGATGAAGCAATGGAAAGTATGTCTATGGTCCCTTTACACACTTTCCTCAGTGGCATATTTTCAGTCTCTGGACATATTCAATAACAGGTTGAACATTTTTTTTTGCCACCATTCCCCCTGGAAACACCCAGGCTAAGGTGACCTGGAAAGGCAGAACTCCTGCCTGAGCTCTGCTGAGATGTTTCTCTCAGTTGGAAAACTCTAGGGTCCCTCTAGCGCCCAGCAGAAACAATGGGGAAGAATGGAGAGCAGAAAAGCTTCTTGCTATGATTATCAGGCCCTAAACAAAATAAAAGCTTCTAGTGAAAATAGTATGGACTTATCCCTGACTTTGCATAACAAACTATGTTCAATTTGTTTCTGGCTTGGACAAGCAACTCAACTGTATCTCATCAGCTCATATAGTAACATTTCCATGTAAAAGCCTTCCTTTTTCTGCCTGTATCCCATTTGATAACATTTACCTTCTAAAGGTTACTTGGAAATAGTACCTGTTTGTAAATGTATGCCTCAGGGTGCCACAGGAAAGCTTTAAGCAAAGGTGAGATCTAACCACAGTGGAAGGACTTGTACCAGAACAGCGTTGCCTTTGTAGACCTTAGTTATCTTTGTCCAAGGAACCATAGGCACCTATGTGAATTACAATGGAAGAATTAGCTTCAAGGAGCTACACTCTAATTTACTAAATGCTTTTGATGTCAAAAGCCAGTCTCTGCATGAGAAATCAAATAATTTGAAAGAAGAGAAGGGGTACAAAATGCTGGTGCCACCTGCTCTGAGGAACACAAGGAGAAAAGAATTGCAGTAGAGGATGCACCCCTGTGGACATCTCCATTTCTCACTGCTGTGATTGAAAGCAAAGGGTCCCCAGATGATTTATCCCCAGATAAACCAACATGAAAAGTGGGCAGTCAAGGTCGCTTACAGAGTACATGGTAACATGCAGAGCTTCCTTCTTCCCCTGCCATTTACCTAACCTGGCTACTTTTTTCCTCTCAGATCTTCAGGCTTTGTGACATCCCGGTTATGGGGCTGGTTCCTTTGCTGAAGAGGAAAAAGCTGTATGTCAGACCTGTCATGTTAGAGACATCTCACCGGAGGTTTTGTAAACGTTTTTGAAAGGAAGCAGAGGGAGCACTGATCCCTGCAGGATTCAGCTGTAGAAAGTTCTTAACCTAAAGCAAATTCTGCTGCTTTAACCTGTTTTCTGTGGTACAGAGGAACAGTTCAGCTATTAGGTTCATACCTCCACAAAAAAAACCAAAACCAAACCCCCAAAAAACCAAACAAACAAAAAAAACCAACCAAACAAAAAAACCCGCACAACTCTCTAGAAAAATAAGATTTGTTAGTCTTAACATTTTCAAGTTATAACAGTGAGTGATGGCTGTCAAGAAGAAATAAAAGCAAGTTTGTGAGCTTACGTTGTTTGTTTTGCTGTCTCTAGCTTCTCACTAGTACAAGTGCTGCCTTCCTTGTCTGGCCTGAAAACTGTGAGAATAAAACTACTGCACTGTTCAGTCTTACCAGGTCTTCTAATGAAATAAAAAAGTAAATACCTACAAGGCTGAACAGAAGATAAACAGAACACACATTAAGGCTTAAGTAATAAAATGTACACATTGCATCTATAGAAAAATTCTATGAAAAAGTTGCTTTTCAAAATAAATACAACCTATAAGTTACTGGATGGTCAGACTGGTCAGAACATGAGGGATATACTATTTTTGAGATTTAATTTCCTGTTCTAGGGGAAAGTCTGTGTTTTTGCAAGAGTAGCTACTGAGGAATAAAGACCTTAGAAGGAATCTATTACTATGCTTGCGTGCTTGCACTTCAGTTCTCTGATGCACTGATAGCTTGTTTTATTAATGTGGAATTTTGATAAGGCTTTTTAATATGCTCCTCTTGCTACGTTCAAACATGTAAATGTTACTGCATTTTCGAAGCCTAAAGCTTAAATCATCAACTGAAAATAGATTAGCTTAATCAAGTTAACACTGCAATATGGGGCAACATAGTTCATTTTGCGTTTGGGGCTTTCTATTTTCCCCCTCCCTGTGAATAAAATACTACTGTTATTTATTGAGAGGGGAGACATTGCAGACAGAATGAGGGACTATTTTCTCACCTGAAAACATGGCTTGATATCAATGTACTTGGGCTCTTTCCCATGACCAAGCTTCAAATTCAGCCTCACACTCAGCTTCTGTGCAAACCACAAATGCAGCGGTCCAGTCTAGGTTTGAGAATGGCTTCAGCCTCTTCAATGAGCACACCCATGGCAGAAATACTTCCCTGGCCCAAGGAAGGTGGTCCTGAATGCCTGCAGACTACCTATTAGTTTACTGTGTTATAAAACTGTTCCCCGTCCAGGGTCCTCACCAGCACGTGACTCTAATGGTTTGCTTTGCACATGAATTCCTGAGGGGTAGCACATACATGTCGTCTGTAAATTCATACTAGCCTACGCCCATATATTTGCCCACAGTTATCTAGCTGCACAAATCAGTACCCCATGTGCAGTTACCCAACCTGAATTACAGATGTTTTCATTTGTAAGCACCTGGTTTAATGAAGTGATAGATTTGCTGCAACCACCTTCAGAAATGCAGCCTGAGTGCCTGAATGTTATCTCCTGAAAGGAGAGCTGAAGAACCCACGGGATCAGTAAAGACCAGTGGCTGTAAACACAGTAGCATAGTCTCTGCCATACTAGCAGGTGGATGGACTTATGTAAAAATATTCCCCAAAAATGATTGATCGGATCTGACAAATCTATTTCCATTATAGAAAAGCAGTAGTTCACGCAACATGATGGTGCAAATCACCACTCAGCCCGGCAGTCACACGGCTACATCGGTTAGTTGCGCTGAGGTAGGCTACTTCTTTTTCAATTACAACTTTGGATTTTATCATTTGAAGAACCTGTACTCCAAACCAGTTCAAAGAGGAAAGTCAACAGTGGAGCTTGGGACTCTCATTCCCATAAGGTACCTCAGCAATAATATAAATGAAGCAAAACAAACAAACAAATAAAACAAAACAAACAAACAAACCCTGAGCATTAATTTTGCCTTGAATATTGTATTCTTACAAAGGAGATGCAAGAGAAATGTAAAACACATTACAATCAAGGAACTGATAGGCTGAGAGAGGAGTATTTCAGATGGTTGTGACACCTGTAAACATCTATTGTCTGAAGCAACTCCTTGTCATCACTCAGTATTTCTGATTTTTGAAGCGTCTGTGGATGCTTGCGCAGGCTGGTGCGTTGCCATGGATACTGTGGTGTCAGCACCGAGACCGTTAGCAAATGGGCTGATCTGTTTGTGTACCTCTGGAGTGAAAAGAAAGAAAAATCCCGTCATTTATGAGGGTGCTTGCAAAAGAAGCCTGACAGGGAAACGAGATGACTCCACATAATGATTTGCAGAATCAACTAGTCTTGGAAATGATGGGGCAGTAAAGAGAGGAAAGGTAATGAAGCAAAGGAGGGAGGAGAGCTGTCAAGTGCTTAGCAAAACCATTCTGCATAGCTCAAAACAAGAGTCCCTACATAATAATGTCAGCTATATAGTCAAGAAAGATCAATAGAAAGGTTTAGTAATTCGGTTTCCTAATGGCCTGTCATCACTTTCTGCAAGAGCCAGGAAAAAGAACAACAAAAACAAGAAGGATAAAAGGCAAAAGGAGTGATCGATAGACAACATAGCACAGAAAAGTAACTTGCTTTGAGCAATACCCTGGGACCAAGCAATGGATATGCATTATAAAAATAATACCTAGCTAGTACATAGCTATACATGTAATGCCTTTACTTGGGCACAACTCCACTGCTAAGTGAGAGGCAAAATAGGTTTAGAAGTGACAGGCAAGTCACTTTTGGGGATCAGAAAGCACTAACACTTTCATAAGGGAGGGAGGTTCTTCACTGCTTACACAGATGGTTAAGTTAAAGAGCTGTTAACAATAAGAAACAGCAACAATGTATGGTCATCTTCAGTGTACCTTTTCTCAGTAGGGCTGTGTTACTGTATATAAACCAGAAATCCAGTGCACGATTTCTTAGAGTGAACTTCTCTCTTCTTAACCAATCAGTTTTCATTCACGTTGTTTCTCTGCCATAAAACAGAGAGACTAGATTTGACCCATTCTGTCATCAACTGTGATGTCTCCCCAGGCTCACATCTGTAACACAAACACCAAGGGCAATCTTTGGAGACACAGAAGATAAATAGAAAGCCAAAACTGTAATACTTGCCCTTCCTGTAAGATCTCTAGTTCTAGCGTCACACTGGAGGTGTGGGCAGGGACTTGGCTTCTTTCTAGCTATGGACCGACGTGACCAGTTACTCCAGGGAAGTTCCTTAAGCACAAAGCCACTCCAGCCTTTCCCTGTGGCCGGTCTCTGGGAATGGTCCAGCACTGTCAAGCTGCTGGCTCTTTATTTCCTGTTGCTGACTCACACTGAAGGCAGCTGAACCTCAAGAAAAGCTTTTCCCAGGCTACCTTTCCACACAAACCCCAGCCACAGACACCACAGAGATGAAGTGTGAGTCCTACCAGATTCTGCTGGAGGTTCAGAGAAACCTTCTCCTGCATACAGATGAACTGCTATTAAATTCAGCTGTGAAGCTGAGCATTCACCTCCAGACTATTAATTAATGTTTCTGGAAGCACAGCACTGTTGTCTTTCACATGCAGCTGCTGTGGGAACTGAAGACGTGTCCTGGGCAATTGGTGGCACTCATTTCATGAGACTGCAAAAATATAATCACAGTTTGTAGAGATATAAAACAAGTCACCTCTGCAAACTGAGAAGGAAAAGCTGAAAGGCATCGCTGTTGTGGACACAGATGAATACTTTACATGTATGGCCAGTTCTGAATTTCACGTTGATGGCACATCCCATAACCTGACTCCACTAACCAGAGATTAACTCTGGCAATAAGTTTTTCCTCACAGAAACCCCCAAGGAGCTCCTCTCCTACTCCATTTCCCTCTTTCAAGGACCTTCATTTAATAATTTTCCCCCAAACACACACATTCCTTAAAGTTCGTGTTTCTGGCCACAGTCTGCAAACAACATAGTTCCAGCACAGTAACAACCAGAGCTGTGTAAGCTAAAAGCTAACAGTCATGGTTGCTGAAACCTCAGCATTCGAGACCTGTAATATTCCTGCACATACATTGATGAGCATCCTCTGGGCTTTGTTGTATTTGAAATGCATCAGTGCCCACTCCACTATGGTTCAGGCTCTTATTATAGAGTCCTGTAGCTAAGCAACAGTAACCTCAGCTGGGTAGTGCAAATGATGTGGCAAGGGCAAGTTATTCTGCAGGATTATGCAGTGGCAATTCAGGAGAAAGCGAATACTTTGAAGGTGGGTGTGTTAACCATGATGGAAAAACAGCTATGGTCTTGAGTGAGCTCCATATCAACACCAAAAAAACTCAAAATCAGCAAGTGAGGTTAGGACAACAGGTCTACACTTGCTGCAGCTGAGAAACAAACGTAGAAAAAAGATCTGTAGGGCTGGGAATTCATGGGAAAAGAAAAGTGGAAGAGCATCAAGAAGGTTAGAAAAATGCAGATGGGAAAAATTTCCTAACACTTAAAACAGGAGGAAATCCTGATCCAACCACAGCTGTTCTGAGAACTGCTACACCTGACTTGAGGGCTAAAGAGGAATCGTGACAAAGAGTTTTGAAAAAAACCTCTATTAACATAAACATTTAAGAGAAAACTGCCCTCTCCTGGGGCCATGGGGTGGGGGTCAGATTGTAATTGTCTCGAAGAGTTGTCTGGGGAAGTGCCACTTCTACCTTCACCCTTGTCAGAGCCTCTTGGTAAGGCCCTGACTCTGAGCATGAACATCAGCCCCAGCTGTGCTGTTTTGCTCTGAGACAGGTCTTCGTCCCAGCCTGGTCAAGCTGTATGAAAACCTGCAAGCACTTTTTTGCCAATAAAGCATGGAAATTCCCCTTTTTTTCATCTGCATAGAGCTCTGAGGTAGGAATAAAATGCCATTTGGCTGCATTCCTGAAGCAAAGTACACGCACCATCAACTATAACTGCAGCACTGAAGTATTCCAGCTGCTGCTGCCCAACAGGCTGATGCTCGTCTCTTCTAACACCACCTTTGCTCTATTTTTCTTAAAACATTTACAGATATTTATGAATTAAGCCTCATGCCACACTCATGCTGTAGTAAAGGAGAGATACAGCAGCTTGGTAGTTAAGATGCCAGGTTGGAAGCAAAGGTCACCGTTTTTCCCTCCAAAGCTGCTGTAAGGACAAAGACATCAAAGTGTGCCAGGCAACCCATGCCCACCTACCAGGAGCTCTGTCATTTTTAGGTCAATAGTAACATTTCTATTTCCTTTTCAGTGGAGATGGGTGGGCACGTCAGGGTTGCACAGAAACTCGGTACCAGATGCAGAACCAAAGAGGGAGGCTTCCAACCCAGTGCTGTAAGATTATGCATTTCACCACTTGCTAGAATTAGTTTTTGTTCCTCGCACCTTCTCAGCTATGAAATTCATAATTAATTCTTGCTGTAGAAATCACTAAAGCTTCCCATTACGGGCACCTAAGGCTCAGGTCTTAAACCCAAATTTAGGAACTGACGTTATCAACGACTGGGCAGCTCTCCCTGCTTTCTGTCAGGATTTATATAGGCTCTACCAGGGATGTTAGCTGCAAGCTATTCTCTGGCTAGCAGGAGATATCTTTATGGGGACAGATGCAGCTGATTTGCAGAACTCACTGACAGAGGACTCCACAAAGGTGAAAAACTTACATGGGCTCAAAGAAGGGAGAGACAAATTCATGGGTATTGGCAGCTACTGAAGGCAGACAGTTTGCTCCCAGGCATCTCCGAGCAGGCAGCTGCTGTTAAGAGGGTGCCACGAACAGGACCTCTATAAGCTCTCTCTGTTTCTCACAGTATTTCCCTAACCATTCAGAACTTTCCATTACAATGCTTATATGCAGGTCTGAAACAGCCATGGCAATTCTTTTGTTAGAAGGGAGACTGTAGAAAAAAATTGTGATTTAAACAATGCATCAAATTTAGCAATTTTTCAAAAAGTCTTTTCATCTAATAACCTCAGAGCAGACATAAAAGGACATTTCTGCAGCAAATGTGCAAAGCTCTTCACTCATCTCACAAAGTGAACTGACAGCCTCCAGGTGTGGCATGATCTAATTTTAGAATTATCATGTAAGACCCCAAATTTATTTTATTAAAGGGAACTATAACTAAATTTTTATGCTATTAGATCATACAATTAACTATTGGCTTGCTTACAGGTTTTTGTGCTTTGCCTCACCGGAAAAGGGCTGTATCTACAAATGGATGTCTTCTGAGATTTTCTCATGCAGGATGTTTAATAGCTACTGACTTTAATCTACAGAAGTGAAGAAAGTTGCAGCTTGATACAGGAACCTACTAAATGTTTGTTACTCAGTGTACTCCACAAATTCTAAACCCTTCCAGGTAAGTGAGAAATAATTAACTTTAGCTTTCTTCCTTTTCCAGATGAGACGATAAGCAGCACTCTCTGGATTTTCTTAGAAAATAAAAAGACTGCAGAAGAGGAAACAGATTAAACTTTGCCATATCATCATTTAAATCACATTAATATGGCCCATCCAGACAAAAAAAAAAGTTGTCTCAGTAGTTTGATTATTTCTGGATCTCAGAAGATATAGCTGAGCCATACAAAGGCAGAGTTTGAGGCAGAGGGCTTGTTACCCATCAGAGGGTCAGAATTTCATGGCCATGATTTGAAAATTACTTTTTTTTCCTAACACACAACAAACCACCTCAATATAACTGTGTTCTTATAGTATCCAGAAAAAACAAATCGACTCCTGTACTTTAGAACTGTAGATAGGGCCTGGGCTGACTTTCTCAGTTCACTGCAAAAATACCTTGTGAAAGTGAAGCACAGCAGTATTAAAGATCTATTAGTGATGCTTTTTACCCATAATGGCACAATGTTTGAATCTTTATTAACCTGTGAGCTAACACATAGACTCAACTACAAATGCTGGGCTTTAAAAATAAGCCAAAGCCCAATACAGCTTTCTATTAGTAAATAATGGTAATAAAAATAAAGCAAAAAACACAAGCTATTCAATTTACTTTTGTAAGAGCCAGTTCACAGAAGATGCTTTCAGGGGAAGACATTAACCATTATTACTACTTGTCCAGGAAAAGTAAGAGACAAAAGCACATCCATCCTGTAATTTATAAATATTGAAGATAAAACCTCCAGCCTGTGTCCTGAAGAGAGAAAAGAAAAAAAGGCAAGACAGGAAAGGTTATTTTATGGATATCAGTTCATTAGGCTTTTAGTTTAGGCCTGTTCCCTGTTCAGTCCTTCCCTGCCCAAAGTAATGAACATTTGTACACAGCATGCAAAGAAGATCTAAGTCCTCCCAGCAAGAGCACATGTCTGTGGGATGCTCCTTTGGCAGCACTGTGGACTTGGTGCAGAACAACCACCTTCTGCAGCCTGGTCTGCTTTCGTTTTCCTACAGGTGATGATGTTACTAGCAGCCATATTCTCCAGAGTGAAATTTTGGACGCGTCCTAGGGAAGAAATGCAAGACTCAAAGCAGAGTCACAGGTGTTGAGACCTGATTTTTTTTCTACAAAAACAAGAAAATAAAGAGCGTGCTAATGTTTATATGGCAGATTCATTCTAGAAAGTATAGCTTCCTTAGTGTTAACATCAGGGCCAAATTAAATGACCTATTTAATGCAACTGCTTTCTTGATCAAACTTACTGATCCTTTCTGACCCCTCCATTAAAGACACAAATC
Source organism: Actenoides lindsayi (assembly GCA_025331215.1). NCBI lineage: Eukaryota > Metazoa > Chordata > Aves > Coraciiformes > Alcedinidae > Actenoides > Actenoides lindsayi. The sequence goes on from WTSP01024061.1 coordinate 11,880, forward strand.
TATCTCAACAGTTGTCTTAGAGAAGACAAAGCACGTAGCTGAAATGTGCAGATTCAGGATGAGAAAAGCATTGAGCATGTAAACTGTTATGGTGCTTGAGCACATTCACCAGCAGAATGGACATCTGTGCAGGGAAACAGCTGGAAGTCCTAATCTTACCAGCTGGTCCAGTCTAAGCCATCCCCCGATTCAGTCAGAACGCTGAATCTGTCAGTGAGATTTAAGTTCTTGTGTCATGGAAGTGCTTCTGAACGTTTTGTCCTTTAAAAACTTATTTTGCCCGTATCTTGTAGGACAGAAAATATTCCTTAGAATTTCATTAAGTAAAAATGAGTTCCTGTCACCTGAAGGATGCTACCTCACTCATGCAGGGGGAGTGTTCAGCCTTCAGCATGACATGTCCTGGACAACAGAGGAAGGAGTAACTGGCTGCCTGTGACATTTATAAAATAGCTTGTTTTAATTTATCATATTGCTACTGAAATCCCTGATGATACAAGGTGACTTGAGGCTCAGACAGACTCTGACTTCTCAGGGAAGCTCTAACCTGAATTACCTTCATCAAATATATATATACACACACACATATATTAAAAAATAGATCCTGCTCTGAGACCCTAGTAAAATTGATGAATTGTAGAATTGTCAATGTTGGAGAAGACCTTTAAGATCATTGAGTCCAACCATTAACACTGCTCTACCAAGTCCACCACTAAGCCATATCCCCAAGCACCACATCTATATATGGCTTTTGAACACATCGAGGGATGGTGACTCAACCACCTCTCTGGGCAGCCTGTTCCAATGCCTGACAACCCTTTCACTAAAAAGATTTTTCCTAATGTCCAGTTTAAACCTCCCCTGGTGCAGCTTGAGGCCATTCCCTCTTGTTCTATCACTAGTTACTTGTGAGAAGAGACCAGCTTCTACCTCTCTACAACATCCTTTCAGGTACTTGTAGAGAGCAATAAGGTCTGCCCCCAGCCTCATTTTCTTCAGACTTAATAGTCCCAGTTCCCTCAGCCACTCCTCATAAGACTTGTTCTCCAGGCCCTTCACCAGGTTAGTTGCTCTTCTCTGGACCAGAGGACATCCAGAATTAGCACCTGGAGGTGTACTGGGTGAACACATGTGATGCTGTGATCAATCTTGCCTTCCTCCCCAGCTACATCCCAGTGCAAGGACCCCTCTGGTTCAATTTGCAGTGGTTCTGTGCTGATGGAAGCACCCTTGGCTGGGGGTAGCCACCATGCAGCATCACTCTACCCCAGACACTATAATGGGATGTTGTACACACCTGGTTTGAGCTGCTGGAAAGCAGCTCCATGCAGAATGACCTGGGAGTACTGGAGGACAAGTTGCCCATGAGCCAGCACTGTGCTCTTTTGGCCAAGAAAGCCAATGGTCTGCTAGGGAGCATTAAGAAGAGTGTGACCAGGAGATTGAGGGAGGTTCTCTTCTCCCTAGTGAGGCCACATCTGGAGTATTGTGTCCAGTGCTGGGCTCCCCAGTTCGAGAGAGTCCAGTGGAGGCTACAAAGATGCCAAGGGGACTGGAGCATCTGTGTGCTGAGGGAAGGTTGAGAGTCCTGGGGCTGATTAACTTGGAAAAGAGAAGACTGAGAGGGCATCTGATCAATAGCTAAAGGGTGGGGGTCAAGAGGATGGGGCCAGACTCTTGTCAGTGGTGCCCAGCAACAGGACAAGGGGCAACAGGCACAAACTGGAACGCAGGAGGTTCTTTCTGAACAGGAGGAGAAACTTCTTTGCTGTGAGGGTGCCAGAGCCTGTCCCAGGCTGCCCAGAGAGGCTGTGGAGTCTCCTTGTCTGGAGAGATTCCAAACCCCCCTGGACAATGTGATCCTGGGCACCCTGCTGTGGGTGACCCTGCTGGAGCAGGGGCTTAGATGAGAGGATCTCCAGAGGTCCTTTCTGATCTCTGAGGTTCTGTGAAACGTAGATAAACAGCTGTATATACATTTTTGTTCTCTTCTACACAGAGTTAGAAATTTTAGGTCTTGTCTCATTTGACCCCTCTGTAAAATTCTCAAGTTGGTGTATAACAGTACTATAGACAAAATTGACTGCACCTGATACTGGACCACTTTAGCTAAACCAGTACAACTTTATAGGTAAATGTTGATCTATTATTTAAAATCTCTTCTTGCAGAACCCACGTCAGCAATGAAACAGCTGATGTGGCTTGTCTTTACTGCTGCATGTTTCTAGCTCCTATGCTTTTATTACCCTGGAGGGGAAAAAAAAAAAATACACCTTTTTAGCTCTGAAGATAAGGTCTGAGACAAGCCTTAAACATTCAGAAGTAATTGAAGTTTGCTGCAGGCACTTTCCAGACCGCTGCTGCTCTTGGGACTGTCTCCGTGGAAGTTGAGCTTGATAATTATTTTTTTTTTTTCCACAAAGAACCGCAACTGCTCAAGGACACAATGGAAAAAAAACATTGTGAGAAGCCAGTGGAAGGTTTCCAGCGTGGCTGGTTGCAGGCGCAGAAGCAGGAGCGAGGAATGCAGCCTGGTCTCCCCAGCATTGCCACCGCTTGGGGTTTTTATCACACATTTTGGATGTTTTCCTTTACAAACAAGCCTGGCTCAGGCAGGCGTGCGAGTAAGAGGGAATGGCAACTCTTTTTTTTTTTGTTTAAAACAAAACAAAACCAAACCATACAAACCTTCTAATCTATAGCTTAACATTTGATTGCAGGAGATTTCTTTTTTTTTCCCCCTTTTAAAGCAAGTATTAAAGAAATGCTTTGTGATTGTGATTAAAGAAATCCTGTTCAGCTCTGGCGTTGGCAGCGCTCCCCCACCGGAACTCCCTGAGCGGCAAGCTGTGGGGTTTGCACTTGCACTCACTGGTGGGGTGGGAGTGAAGTTACGGGGCTTTCCTCCAAGAACTTTAAAATCCAACTGGTGGGAGACAGGACAGGTGAAAGCAGGATTTAGACGGTCTTTCAGTGGCATGTTTCAGCACCAGGGCTGTGACTTGTCTCAGGGAGGAGGCAAACATGGCGGTGAACTGGGGGATGCCCACTGGGGCAGCCGGCTGTGGGCACTTGAGTGTTTGATTTATTTACCCAGCCATGAACTTTTCAGTTTGAGGAATAAAAACGCTTCCTAAACAAAGCATGCAGTGGAGCTGCCAGTTTATATACTTTGATTTTAGAAAAGGAGATATCACCAATGTTTCCTCCTTGCTCATACCTGTTTTATCTTGAGTTGTAGCACATTGGGATGATGAGCTGTGCTGCTGGAGTACTGACACGGGCAGAGCCAGAGTGCTTGTTCAGGGGTTGTTACTTTATTCTGGTGTTCTCTTTTCCATCCAAGCTCCTCCAACTGTAGAGCAGCTTGCCCAGACTTGCCCTGCACAGAAGAAGGAGGGAGCTTTGAGGCCGACATAGAGAAGGGAATCATCTGGGGAGTAACAAACTTCAGGGATGGAGGTTAAACTGTAACCCCCGTGCCAATATGCTTTTGGTTCTGGAGTTCCCGAGGGGGAAGGGAGGAAGCGGGAGCAGGACGGGGAATTCCTGCCGGATGGAGCAGCCCGCCCAACCGGCTTTGAAATACTGACCTCGGGGAGCACATTACAAGCAGAATAAAAGCTGTGCTCGCTCCGGACTGGCAGAACAGCACTGGAAACGGCTGGGAAGGTGAAGGGGATGTGGAGGAGGAAAAACACCGTTTATATAGAAAGTAGCGTTCTCCATGTGTGCAGAAGAGTGTGAATTTGGGATGTTGTGCTGCTGCTGTCAGCCTGTGTTTCTCGGGTGTCTGGCTGGAGCAGATGTTTAAAGCCTGGTTTTCTTTCCGATACTCTGATTCCCCGTGACATCTTGGGACTGTTACTTTAACTGCTGTGTTTACATCCTGCTAATACTCCCCTGATTGCTTAACTGCTTGTCAAGAACTCTTGAGAATCTCAAAACAAACTATAGAAGTGTGAAATGGTATTACTTGGCCAATCCTCTTCCCGCCCATGTTTCTGTGAGTTAAACAGAGCTTTGATAGAAGTGTTATAATATAAACATATGTGCTTGAAAAAAATGCTGTGGAGCCTCTTGCGCAGTCAGTGGAGAGCTTACCCTTTTTGGGAAATAATGGGCACCCCCAGTCATCATGCACTAAAATGCATTTCCTTCTGTTTTTTCCTTTTCTTTCCAGACTTTATATTCAGAGCACCCATTAAATTAAGCAAACCAGGGGAACTCCGAGAAGAATATGAAAGCCAGCTAAGGAAGGTATGGTACTCTGTGTAATTGCAGTTTTTCTTCCAGAATAACTTGGTTTTCCTGCAGGAATGCCATCCTACCTATAAGAAAACTTGAAGATATTTTTATTCCTTCTCTATAACAAAGGTCATTTATTCCCCTTTATGCTATTCAGCCAGTTCAGGAAAATGTTGGCAGTGGTCGAGTGTGTAGAAGCCAGATTTTGCTGTCTTAGGCTGCCTTCCAGAACACAGAAATGGACCTTCCACGGTGGACCTTGAGTGGCTGGTTGGTTGTAGAGGGTTTATTAGAGGATTGGTATCTGCAGTTGTAATTCCATAAAGGCTTGTGCAGCATAAGGCATCACCTGCAGTAACAGTTACCTTCTCAGAAACAGTCTATTCCAAATTAGAGCTTTCTGCCTTAAACAAGAAAAAAAAAAGTCATTTAAAGATCTAAAAAAAATGAGAAGGGAAGAAAGGCTTTTCAGCTGATTTAGAGTTAAGGACTGGGAAAACATTTTCTACATTTAAAAGTGGATTTTTTTCTTAAACTAAACCGTTGAAATATCTCCAGTGGCCAGTCATTTATGAAAGTTGGCTGCTTTTTAAGTGAGAAGCGTTACAGTGCAAGCAATGACAGCTACAGCCGAGCGGATAATGATTTCCATTGCAGCCCCTCTCATGAGAGTCTCTTGAAACTTGCTCCAGCATTCATGTTGCCACTCATAGCGACGACTTCTGTCGTCCCAGGTCCTCCGTCAGGGCCTGCGCCCCGTCCTGCTGAAATACTGTGGACTCTGCCCTGCTGCTGGTGTTTCTGTCAATAGATTTATTCACTGATTTGGGGCCTTGAGCTCTGTGATGGTGTTTTGCTTTGAGGTGGGTCCAAGCTCTCAAGTGGGGAAAAGAGGTGGGGTGGACGGTGTCACTGAAGAATTTTCTTTGGGTTTTTACTTGAAGATATCAATGACTGTAGAAAGGGCTGGGAAGCTGATGTTGAATTAGAAAAACGGCCTTGTCCACTGAATGATGCTAAGTAGGGCAATGCTGCTTAGAATATACTTAAGGTAAAGAAATCATCTGTGAAATGCATATGTGTGAGGAGACAATGGAAAAATCACAGAATCCCAGCATGGTAGGGGTTAGAAAGGAGCTCTGGAGATCAGTCTTGGCCAACCTCCCTTCTCCAGCAGGGTCACCCACAGCAGGGTGCCCAGGATTGCATTGTCCAGGCAGGTTTGGAATCTCTCCAGAGAAGGAGACTCCACAGCCCCTCTCCGCAGCCTGGGCCAGGCTCTGGCAACCTCACCACAAAGAAGCTTCTCCTCCTGTTCAGATGGAACCTCCTGGGTTCCCCCTCACGTGTACTGGTGCAGGGATTTATCCCTCCCAAGGTGCAGGACCCAACACTTGCCTTTGTTGAACTTCATGAGGTTGATCTCTGCCCAACTCTCCAGCCTGTCCAGATCTGACTGGATGGCAGCTCAATTCTGCTGTGTCAGCCACTCCCAGTTTTGCATCATCAGAAAAAATATTTAAGGGTCCTCACTTCTGCTTCTCTATGTGTGGAATTAGCAGTGACACTGGTAGGCAGCATCACTAGATGTTATTAGGATAACTGGCTGACTATGACCTTTCATTAAGTGTTCTTAAGAACTGTAAACTCTTCTCTGGTCCAGGTACCTTTGACTAGGTAGGCAAGCACGTCTTGTGCCTAAAGTCCTGTGACTTGTGGTATTTTTAGCAATGGTGAGGCACTTTGTTGAGAAGCAGTTGGTTTAGGCAGCAGTGTAGGACTTTAAGTGAAGAGCAATCTTACTCACATAAAAATCTAGTTTATTCATTAAGTGAAATATGCATCACTGTGCTTAGCAATTGAATTTCTTTTTCACTGTAACCTTCGGGGTGAGTATACTCAGGGCATCTTTGGCTTAAAGAAGGGATAAAGCTTTTCACACACAGAATCACAGAATGTTTGGGGTTGGAAGGGACCTCGAAAGATCATTGAAAGAGGAGGATCACCTAGAGCAGGTCACATAGGAACGCGTCCGGGTGGGTTTTGAATGTCTCCAGAGAAGAAGATTCCACAACCCCCCTGGGCAGCCGGTTCCAGAGCTCTGTCACCCTCACAGGGAAAAAGTTTTTCCTTATGTTTCCACAGAACCTGTTATGATCCAGCTTACACCTGTTGCCCCTTGTCCTATCATTGGACATCACTGAGAAGAGCCTGGCTCCATCCTCCTGGCACTCACCCTCTATATATTTATAAACATTAATAAGGTCACCCCTCAGTCTCCTCTTCTCCAAGCTAAAGAGACCCAGCTCCCTCAGCCTTTCCTCATAAGGGAGATGCTCCACTCCCTTAATCATCTTTGTGGCTCTGCGCTGGTCTCTTTCAAGCAGTTCCCTGTCCTTCTTGAACTGAGAGACCCAGAACTGGACACAATATTCCAGATGAGGTCTCACCAGGGCAGAGTAGAGGGAGAGGAGAACCTCTCTCAACCTACTAACAACACCCCTTCTAATACACCCCAGGATGCCATTGGCCTTCTTGACCATGAGGGCACACTGTTGTCTCATGGTCATCCTGCTCTCCACCAGGACCCCCAGGTCCTTTTCCCCTGTGCTACTCTCTAACATGGAGGTATTGACTGAAAATTTTGCAAGGGTTTTCTAAATCTCTCCATAATAGTGAGTGGGAGACTTTCCATGGTGATACTGGAGCTAACTGACCATTCTGCCAGACTTGTTTCTTGATGTCTTCAATCCAGCTGCAAGGCCAGAATTTCCCAGGTGTCCAGAGGAGCAGGAACAGCCTGAGTGCACCGAGGCATGATTGTGGATCTGCAGTTCTTCCATGTGCCTCTGGACTGATCCATATTTGTATCTTCTGGAAGGATTAAAAACCTCTCCCATGGTCCATAAAACTTTTATAGGAGCATTATATCTGCACAGGACAAAGTGGGTACTTTATCACTGCTTGTTAATCCTGATCACTCCGTTACCGGCTTCAAATATTATATATAAAGTTCCAGTAAGAACATTTCAAGCGTAGTCAGACTGCAGCTGAAGAGGATTTAGCATCTACTGCTTGACTTCATCAAAAAGATACTACATGCAGTCCAGTACCAATACTTCTCACTTCCCCACCAGGCAAAAAGAGGGACTTCAGCATGTTTCTGGCTTTTGGGACATGTTTTTGTCCAGTTCCTGTTCAGCTCGCTGCCTTCCCCTTTTTGCTCGCAGGCAGATGGGAGAGAGGTTTCTTCCCCCTGACAACTTCAACTCACTTCTTATGAACTTTGCCTGAAAAATCTGGTGTGAGTTGAGAGAGGTTGTCTGAGTCATCATCTGAGAGGAAAGGACACTGTAGTTTTGCTGACAAATGATGCACTCAGTGCTTTTCCCTTATTCCGGGCAAAACTGCACGTGTTGCCGCTTAGTGAGAGCTTCTTGGTGTCTCTGAACTTCTGAATTAGGCAGGAGATGAGAACTCAGGTTTTGGAATCGAAGCTTGTGTGTAGCTGGGCTTCCTTCTTCTGTCTCGAGGCAAGAGGTTTCATCTCAGCTTCCCTGCCTATGGAATGGGGATAACGCGTGCTGACTTTCCTCCCGAGGAAAGCAGAGGAACGTTCAAAAGCTTCTAGATCTCCCTGATGTGAGTTGTTTTATAAATCCTAGCTCTTGACCTGCTTCCCAGCCTTTTACAGTCAAAAACAAAGTAGTTACCATAATTACATACTGAAGAATTTTTATTTGAAGTGGGTAATCTTGTAGCGTTATTTTCTCAGCTGTTTTTCAGAAGGATATGAAATGTTTGCTGCCTGGGCAGGATAGCAAGATTACTCCCCCCCCCTCATTTTTACACAGCACACTTGCTGCTCTTGTATTTCAGATTTTTCCAAAGGAGGTTATAATTTCTGGGTACTAAAACCCAAACTCATCCTGTTACACTGTCTATCACAAGCAGTCTAGTGCTTGTAATCACACGCAGTCAGGAGGGAAACTCCTACCTGAGGCATGTGCTGACATGCACCTTTCCAGCAGCATGGGTAGATGGAGCAGGCTCAAGGAGTGAGAGAGCAAACCCGGACAGTTTGTGGAGTGAAGAGGTGTCAAACGTGAGTTTATCAGCTTTTTGGAAATGAATGTTAGTATCAAGAATGATGTTCCTGAAATTCTCATTTCTTGAGCAGTTGTGGAGGAAAAACTGAGCAATTGCTTGTACAGCATTTTTTTCCCTGGAGTTCCAGTATCTGAAAGGACTACAGACAGGTTAAATTGTGTTTTCTGGTAGCAGCTGATGGTCCTGCATCCAGTATTGCAGAGGTGCTGCTCAGATAATGATACTTTTCCCAGGGTAGATGTTTTACAGCAGCTTGCTTCAGTTTCTAGTCCTCATGTCCTGGCACAGCATTGCCACACTTGTAAGTAAATTCTCTGGGTGATAATTTACATTAGGCTACTTAAAATGTGGGGGGGTTTATTAGTACAGATTTTGTCGTTAGAGTTTGCCTTTGTTTGCAACCTGAGTTCTGGACCTAAATTCCTTTTTGTATCCTGTTAATTAGGATTCAGTTCCTGTTGCTTTTTTCATCGGTCACTGTCAGCAGAGGTTGTGCTTGCACCTCCCATTAACTGTGCCATGGGTTTGCCCCAAATCCTTAAATATTGCTGTTTGTTGTTACCTATGCTTGTGGCTTTAGATCTGGGAATTGAGTATAATTGTGTAAGTTAGCCAAAAAAGTGAAAATTTTCATACAGCTTTCTTCCATGTGAGAAATACAGAAGGGACACAAGTGTTGGGAAGTATTTCAGCCGGCTCAAAAAATTAATCTGTGTGATAAATCTTGATGTGAACTCGTTTGTCAGATGCTTTGAAAAAAGGCTCCTTAAAGTGCAGAAATGTTGTTCATGAAACTTAGGGCAGACTATTCATCACATCTGCATCATGGGGCCATAACCTATATTAGTCAGACACTGTGTGGTAGTTATTGTTTGAGATTATTAATAGACCAGGAATTTAAAGATACATCTTAAAACGACTCTGACCAAGGTGTCAAACCAGTCTTTGAAAACATTTGCTAAACGCTCACAATCAGCCAAACAGTGGGTTTTTTTCCTGGTTTCTACCTTCTCTCCTCTTATCTCTCTCTTCATCATTTCTGGGGGAATCAGACTCAGTCCTTCCCAGTCTGAAAATCATGATGTGCTTTTGGTGTAATGCATCGTGAACTCTTGTTTTCTTTGTTATCCACATGTTCACGCTGCTTCAATTTCCTGAAATTGAAATGAAATGAAACTGAAAAATAGAAAAATACTAAATAGTTTTGGAAGAGAGAGCAGTTGTCGCAACGTCGCCCGCTGCCTTTATGTGCCGCGCCGCAGGATCGGTGCTTGAGCTGCCTGCGGATGCCTGGAGCTTTACTGCAGGACACCAGGTCCTGCAGCATTGCTTTCCTGGCAGGCGAGGGGGAAATTGTGGTGGTGTGAGAAGATAGGAAGGAATGTAATAGGGCAGCTTCTTAAGTATCTGAGATGCCTAAACTCAAATGGGAGGAATAAACAGAAGTATTTGAATTCCTAGTTCTTAGCCATAGCTGTGTTTCATCAGCGTGATGGAGATCTGCTGATGAAAGGTCAGGCTTGCTGTCCCAGACGAGGATAACTTATGCACAGAGGTTAGTTGGAGAAAGGAGGGATGACCTGTTATATATATGCATCTATATATGTACACTATTCATGGCCTGTGTGTAAGCCTGAAGTTGAGGAAGAGGTGAGAGAGAAGCTGCGTAAATGGCTCGGTAATGAGTGAGAAGGGAGCTGGGTGATGTGTTCCTGGGCAGGCATGATCAGATGGTGTTGTGTGAAGTACACACTGCAGAGCCTGTTCATCAGGAAGAGATGGTGGAAAGGAGGAAAAAAGGGAGTTTGTTGGTTTTCAGTGGCAAGTCTGCAGAAAATAGGTCCTGGTAGAAATGGGGAGTTTGATCCCTTAGGTGAGGGGGAGCAAAATAATGCAACAGGAAAGGCAGCCCGTCAGAGTCATGGATTGTCATAGGGATTATTCTTTGGTTCACAGAATCATAGAATGCTTTGGGTTGGAAGGAAACTTAAAGATATCTAGTTTCAGCTCCTCTGCCATGGGCAAGAACATCCCTCACCAGAGCAGGTTGCTCAAAGCTCCGTCTAACCTGATCTTGAACACTTCCAGAGATGGAGCATCCACAGCATCTCTGGGCAACCTGTTCCAGTGTCTCACCACTCTCACCCTTTCAGGAAGAAAGAAATCTCTGCAAGGAGAGCCTGTCTGGGAGGAGCTTGTGGGCACTGAAGTCAAACTTCCTTGATTGAAAGGGATCCCTAAGTGATGGGCTGTGCTTTGCAGAGGGAAGGAAAGAAGGTGTTTGCACTTCTCTGAAATCCACTTTTCTGATTACTGGACTTCCACAAGCTCAAGAAGAGGTAGAGGGTCTTCTAGGAAGATAAAGGAATATATGGGAACTGACAGTTTATGGAAGAGGCACAACACAAAAAGCCTTCAGTGCAGAAATAGGTTGGGAAGTGCAGCAAGACACAGCTGGGGGCTGCCCTGGCGTTTTGGTGGGATTTCTTGTACAGCCTTCAGATTTGTGAATTGCAGTAGATCAGCACATGTGGATAAAATACTTTTCATTTATAGCCTTTTTTGAATTGCCACGGTGGTAGGAAGTAGCAAGAAAACATCCCAAGAATGGGTTAGAATTAGAGAAAAAGAATAGGAAACATAGGGGAAATATTCTGCATGGGAGGTGATACCAAAAAGGCTGAAAGTATTCAGTGCCTTCTTTGGATCAAACTTCTTAAATTGCAGTAATGTATTAAAGGCCAACGAGGCCAAGTGCCAAGTTATGCACTTGGGTCACAACAACACCCTGCAACACTCCAGGCTTGGGGCAGAGCAGCGGGAAAGTGCCCAGCAAAAAAGAACCTGGGGGAATTGTCAACATGTGGCTGAAGATGAGCCAGCATGTGCCCAGGTGGCCAAGAAGGCCACCAGCATCCTGGCTTGGATCAGCACATGTGTAGCCAGCAGGACTAGGGCAGGGATCGTCCCTCTGGACAGGGCACTGGGGAGACTTCTGCTCTAATCCTGGGTTCACTTTTGGGCCCCTGATTCCAAGAAGGACATTGAGGGGCTGGAGCAAGTCCACAGAAGGACAGTGAAGCTGGTAAAAGGTCTAAAGCACAAGTCTTGTGAGGAGCGGCTGAGGGACCTGGGGTTGTTCAGCCTGGAGAAAAGGAGGTTCCTGACAGTTGAGGAGTTGCTCTTGACAACTCCCTGAAAGGATGTTGGAGCCAGGTGGGGGTTGGTCTCTTCTCCCAAGGAACAAGTGACAGGACAAGAGGAAACAGCCTCAGGTTGCTCCAGGGGAGGTTTAGGTTGGACATGAGGAACAATTTCTTCCCTGCAAGGGTTGTCAAGGCCTGTCCCAGGCTGCCCATGGCAGTGGTGGAGTCTCCATCCCTGGAGGGGTTTCAAAACTGTGGAGCTGTGATGCTGAGGGACATGGTTTAGTGGTAACTCGGCAGTGCTTGGTTAACGGATGGACTCAGTGATCTTAAAGATCTTTTCCATCCAGACAATTCTATGATTCTGCTTTTGTAGAGTGCACAAATGTGAAGGCATTGTAGAAACAAACCAGTCTTCGCATTATTGCGAGAAAGACCCAGTGACTCTACTCTAGAGAAATGAAGACACCAAATTAAACAATGTGTCCAGATGCTTGGAAAATCACTTGTTTGCAACCAGTTGTAGGGCTTAAAACATTTTAAATAAGTCGTCTCTTTTGTCATTATTTCCAGCTGAGAGAAGAAAAGCTACAAGAAGAAAAAGCTTCAGAGGATCTGATTCAGAAGTTCATTCTAGATGACATGGAAGTAGGAAAAAGGAAAATGGAAGAACAGCAGAAAAAGGATGAACCTGTAGTGCTTAAAATGAACCAGGAGTGTGTAAGTAAGCTTGTGATTCTCTTTCCTGTCGACATCATAGACTCTGACTGGTGCTGCTAAGACTCAGTCCTGGAACAAGAACACCACCTTTACTAGCTGAGCATCTCCTGTTCCTGCCCAGTGGAACTGGGAGCTTTCATCCTTTGACAGAGGGAGCTGTCTGGGATTAGTTGATTGGCTTCTTTATACCCTTGAAGGCTATGAGGTAATAGATGATAAAGACCAGTGTTAGTGAGAACTGTCTTAGATTTGTTAAGACTGCAGATGTTCTTCTAGAGATTTGTGTCGTTGCTTTTACCCAGTGTACTTATGATTCTTCCAAACATAGCAGATAAATCCACAGAGGTACCTCCTCTGCTTTGTGTGTCCTTGGTCTTCAGGCATAAATATACATCTCCATGGACAGTTCTCCATGGGTCTTTTCCAGTGTAGGTGTATAATACTGTAGTCCAACAGATTCTGCATGCTGTTTTGCCCTTTTCTCATTTCAGTTGTGAGACTTGGCAGAAAACACTCCTAAGATTGAAAGACTGATAGGCTGGGTACTGAATATCGTCTCATAGGACCTTTCTTATAGGATTTTCTCACGTTTCCATGATCAATTAATTAACTTTCTCCAAAGACTGACTGCTACATGCATGAGCTGTGTGTTTATTTGCATTATTTATGCTTTTGGGGCCAGCCTCTGAGCTGTTAAGAGCCGCACGAGCACGCATATCTGCTGGCAGGTTGCATTCTCCGTTTACATCCTTTAGGTGTAATAAGGGTGGGGGCTTTTGGAATCTTTCATATCTTTGCCAGAAAGATCTTTGTTTTCCAAGCGACTCTTTTTGTTGTACATGTCAACTAGTTCTTTCTTGATTGACTTCAGTTTCCTGAGCGTCTCTCAGATTCAGAGAATGAAGAACCATTCCAGGGCAAGCAAACACATCGGTCAGCTTTTGTTTCCAAGACCAGTGCCTACTCCTTTGCTTTCCTTTCAGGGTAAGATGCTGAGACTTTATTCAAGCTTATTAATGTCTGTTAAAGGTGTTCTGTTGACTGTTGTTCTAAACATACCTGAGATCCTTTAAATTTAATTAAAACAGTTGTTTCAATACTAAATGAGAATAACATTTCTAGAACTCTAGAACAGACTGATTGATAGAGTATAGCATCTGTCTAATTACCTCCTACCTTTTACAGAATCCTGGGGGTTAACGCAGTTCGTGTTGATCCCATGAAGCAGAAAGATCATTGCCTATAGATTTAAATGGAGAAATCATTAAATTACAAAATTCTGCATGATGAGCTCAGGACTGCCCGATCCTTCTCCAGCACAGAGAGTAAAACAGAGCGTCAGCCCCGAATGGCTTATCAGCGAAAGCTGCTGCATGGCTGAGTAACTTAAGAGTGAGAAGGGGTTTCCTTAGCGGTGTTACGAGCTCTCACCGTGATTAGTTACAAGCTAATACACTAATACAAGCAACCACTACAAGGTGGAGGTGTCAGTGTGTTGAGTGCGGGTCCCCTGAACACAAACCAGCGTCAGGTCCAAGATTCCTGGATCCCTTTACCCCAAGGGCGTAGGAGGCGTCTCTTAGAGCTCGGTGCTGCCAAGGCTGATGCCTCCCCAACAGATAGCTACTGCCAGGGCTGTTGGGCTGGTTGTTCCTAAGGTTATGAAAAATCACTTGTTTTCACCCGTCTGCTTTTTAGGAACCTCACCACCAAGGTGGAAAGGAGTCGGAGCTGCAACGACACTGTTCAGGAGAGATCAAAGAGCAGGCAGAGATCAGCCCCTGCCAGTAAAACAAAGGTACAGGCCGCGTCTGTAAACACGGGGTTTCTGTGTGTGAATGTCCTTATCTGAGGTCACACAGCACTGGTAATCTGGAGATATAAAATAAATACTGTGTTTGTGGTGCTGCGTTATCACCGTACGGCCAATCATTTCCTCACAGCTCACAATAAAAACCTGCTAGGTTAGAAATTACTAAGCAGAAAAGCAGACAGTTCACAGAGTTGTTTGTCGGCATTGGTGGATAATAGGAAGTTGGAAGGGTACTCATCATGCTTTTGTTTTGTAACTAATTTTCTTTGCAAGGCTGAATGCCCAGCTGATTAAAGAAAATTCTACAAGTTTAGGAAAAAAATCGTAGAAATATCCTGGCTGGAAGAGACCTTTAAGATCATCAACTCCAACTGTTAACCCAGCACTGCCAGGTCACCACTAAACCATGGCCCTCAGCACCACATCTCCACGGCTTTGAAACCCCCCCAGGGATGGCGACTCCACCACTGCCCTGGGCAGCCTGGGACAGGCATTGACAAGCCTTGTGGGGAAGAA
>WTSP01024062.1:0-24316 GCA_025331215.1 Actenoides lindsayi
GGTTCTGGAATGAGTAACTAAGGAGAAGAGGCCAACACCCACCTCTCCACAACCTCCTTTCAGGTAGTTGCAGAGGGTACTGAGGTCCCCCCCTCAGCCTCCTCTTCTCCAAACTAACCATGCCCAGCTCCCTCAGCCTCTCCCCCTAGACTTGTTCTCTAAGCCCCTCCCGAGCTTGGTAGCTCTCCTCTGGAAGCTCTTCTGCTTCCCTCAAGTAAAAAGAAAAAAAACCCAAAATGTTATTTCATGTAGCTTTGTGCCAGTGACAGTAAGAGAAGCCAACAGGGCACACTTTGACCTTTTTATACCCTCTGGATCACAGTGAGGTATGCTCAGAGTCTCCAGGGAAGCCAAGAGACACCCTCTGCTTGGCTAACTTGCCAGTGCCCACGACCGCGTCACGACGTAATAAAGCACACCACTAACCAGGCCTTGGGACAAGCAGTCGTTCCCCTTGGTAAGCTGGACCTTTTGCTCCTCCTGACCCTTCAGGCCCCACACCAGAGTTCACACCTGGAACTCTGCGAGAGAAGCAATCCAAAGGACCAGGCCAGTTCAGCTCCAGGAGAGGCTCCCGAGCAATAGGTGGGAGCTGCTCCGCAGGGATCCACCACTCTACTCTTGGGTACAGCAGAGTCCCTGGTTCTCAGCACTGGACAGAACAGCCTTTGCTGGCTTGCTCCCAGCTCCGGGTGGGATTCTGACCACCCAGCAGTCCTGGGTCAAGGACTGTTCCCCTGCACTGGGCACGGGGGAAGAGACAGGAGAAAGCTTAATCCTCGTTTTATGATTTCCCCACTCATCCACATTTGTGATGAAATGTGTTACCTCTTTGGTAAGAGTCTTTTGCTCGTCACGAATTTATTTTTCTCCTCCTGAGAAGAACATCAGAGCAGACTGGACAGGACATTCAGCTCATGAATAAATCTGATCAAAAAAGAGTTTCTTCAAGGATGGTTGCAAGAGTTTCTTCAAAAAGGGTTGCTTTGCAAATCCATCGCTATTCAAGAAGTTTCTCCCAATAGTATTACACAGCCTAAACCAGCCTGTCACAGACCAGGACTTTCCAGTTTCCTGTTGCCATCTGCTGGTGGAGTTTCAGGCTCCACTGTGGTTTTCTGAAGTATGTGTGGTATAAACCAGAGCATTATAATTAAGACACTTCTAAAGTTTCTGGCTATGACCATCACGTGTGTGCAGCTATTAAGTGACTCCCAGAGAAGGGTTAGGACCCAGGCTAGACTCAGGTAGTTTGGAATGTGCTCATTAATGCTCCTACTTCATTTAGTCTACCTGAGAAATTACCAGCTTCAGCTGTATTTTCTTTCAAACACGAGAAGCTCCCTGAAACCATTAGGACTTGAAAGAAGGGGAGAGCTTGGCCAGCAGAGCGATGTTACGTGCACGAGAGGTGCATGGATAAGACAGAAGAAAAGGCAATGCTGCTTTCTGGAGGGAAATGGAATTTTGGCTGCAGGCAGAAATGGAACACCCAAAGAAAACAAAAATAAGTCTCCAGGAGTCCAATGAATACATATAATCAGTGCTCCTTCATCTCAGAGCTTGCTACTGCTACCGCTTCACAATAGTTTTAAGATCTCCAAAAATAATAATACTAAATAAAAAAAACTCAAAAACACACTGAAATTTTCTTAGATGAACAGCATCCAACCTTCCAAACACAGCAGAGTGCAAACTGAAACACCCTCTGCCCTGAGACATGCAACAGAAACCAATTCCCTTCATACACACGTCTGACACGTTCCAACTGCACCAGACACCACTGCCTTACTGGTACACGGGACACGATGAGTGACATAGGCTGGGAATTAGTCCTTTGCCTCCAGAAAGATTACTTCAGTCCACAGACCTTCTCCTGTGCCCATGAATAAAAGGAATCCAGGAATGAACCCAATTAATTGTCCTGATGGACCAGATACAGTTGTGCATAAGGCTCCCTCATGCTGGGGAGGACATTCAGGAGGGATTGTGCTGGTAGAGAAAGAACAGCACTGAAGAACATCAATTAGCTCTCAGAATTAGGAGAAAAGGCAAATATTTCAATCATTTTACTAGACACTAGAGGGGAACTGGTAAAATTTTAACACATGCTGTACCTGACACAGGAGATGAGAGCAAGGAGAGGGATCTGAAGTGAAGGAGGGGGAGAGGAGATATCAGGAAGGCAGCACCACACCTAACTGTTTAGTTTAATACCAGAACACTTGGAATGTAAAGAAGTACCTCAAATTCTTCCCAGAAGCCCTGCTTGACTTTATCTGTAGTCTCTGCAAGCTTGCTGAGCTCTCGCACTCTGCTTTCAATCTCGGCAGCGTTAATGCGGGTCGTGTTCAGAGGCTAAGGAAGATGAAAACAGGGAACAAAGGTGTAACAAACGACAACCCTGAGAAGACAAAACACAACCCCCTTACACTAAGGATATTTTCTGTAGGCAATTCTAGGACCCAGGCCTCTATCTGGACTTCAAAACTTTGCAACTGACACAAGGAAGGGCAGCGAGGGTAGAGAGCACGCGGGTAGGGAACAGTTGCTTTTAAATAAAAGTCTCATCCTTCAGAGGCATATAAAAAAAAAAATTGTTCCCTGTTTAAGTGACTGACTTGGCCACCCAGCTCCGGGAAGTTTAATTCTTCATTTTTGCATTAGAAAAAAAAAAACCCCACCAAAAAACTAGGATGTCTCAGAGATGACAGGGAAAAGCCTGCCCTTGAACAACTGCTGAAGGTAACAAAGCTTAGTGGTGTCTTCTCCAGTCACTCACCTGCTTGAGTTGCAATACTGTGCCCAAAGTTTCTACCATAGGGTTCTTCTTGTAATGTTCCACTAGATCTGTCAGAGAGTCAAATT
Organism: Actenoides lindsayi; assembly: GCA_025331215.1. NCBI lineage: Eukaryota > Metazoa > Chordata > Aves > Coraciiformes > Alcedinidae > Actenoides > Actenoides lindsayi. The sequence continues at coordinate 2,869 of WTSP01024062.1, forward strand.
TCTCCCCTCCACCAACATCGTATTTTAGATCCTTGAAAGACAGATGCTCATCAAAATAAGTGCACTTCACACCACGATGTCTACGCTAACATCGTCTTTAGGCAAAGCAACACAACAAGAAACTATCTTTAAAACCACACAGAGAAGAATCCAGTGAAACCCCTCTGCTAAGGGATGGTGGAACCTTAATAAAAAGAAACACACACACACCGTGGAAGACTTTACCCCTTTTTGTCATCTAACTGCAAAACACTTTAAATGCCTTTTCAGGAGAGCTGATTCCTCCCGAACTGAGGTTCAGGCAGCTCAGGAAGGTGGCCTGAGCTACGTGGTTGGAATCCAGCAGGTAGCTTTGGAAATCAATTCAAAACCCTCCAAGAGTCTCGTTGGGCTCTGAAAGGCTGGTATCGACTGGCACCATGCCTAGGTTAAGGAGGCACTGCCAAGTTATTTTCTTCACTATCATAAATGCTGCTAGTAGTTAACTGCAAATCAAAGAGGGTTTCTTGGAGAAAAAAAAACAAATTAAAAAAATAAAAATGAAATCTGGTAGTTTGGCTTTTACAGTCTTGGTAGGCTGCTTCTACCTCCAAACTATTTTTGTTAGTGCATTTTAATTGCTTTTAAACAATTAAGTTGTTGCACTATCTTTTAGGATAGCAGAAAAAAAATGACAAAATCTGTTCTTTTTTAAAAATTTTTATTAAATAACCCATGGACATATAGAAAAATACCAAATAATTTAGTAATACTTCCGTGAAAAACTAACCTATATTAAATTCAAGTTTTAAAAGTGCTCCTTTGGATTCAACACTCCAAATTTCCACAGAATGTTGACCACCTATCAGGTACAACTTTATAAACTGACCAGAGAAACAGCTACAGTCGGATAGGTCTCTAGTTGTCCAATTACTCATATTCTTATATAATTCATCCAGGAGACTGCAACTCACTTATGAAGATTCATGAACATGAAAGGCTCCACCAGCAGAGGATTTGAGACAGACTTCTGATGCAATCAAAAGTAAATCTATTAGAAGGTACTTGACAGCATAGAGTAATACGACGTGATTCAGTCGGGCAAGCAGTCCAAAAAAAAACGCAACAAAACAATGCACTAATAATTCTGATGGTACCAAACTGGTCAGTTTGCTCAACCAGATGATATATAAGCACACGTGGTACCACGGGGATGGGGGAACATATTCAGCTCTGCAGGGAAGTGCAACATGACCTTCCTGTTAGGATAAACCCACTGCCCATGGAAGTAGCCCTGTGAAAGAAGCTCGTGCTTCATCATACCTGACAGTGAATCATGACATGTGTCACTTTAGATTTCCCATCATTACTCTCTCCTTTATCGTCTCCTGTCCGGACAGAAAGAACAAAGTCCCCAGGGTGGCTTTGACTCTCACGCACAAGAAAGCTTCCATGTTTTCCTTTTTCTGTTAATAGTTTTTCAGCTTCCCTTCCAGAGAGATGCCCATGAAACCACCTTTAAATAAAGTAAGATATAGACAGGTACCCTACTTGTCATTCCAGCCATAGCTGAATCCACTTGTTACAAAGAGTTACAACAAAAGTAAAATGCTTATGCTAAATTATACACTGAGCAACTGTGTCCAGGTCTCCAGAAAGCCTCCCAGTTTATAAAAATAAAGAATAAGGTGAGCTTTGGAAGTGTACGTGCAAATACACACGAGTGGTTACAGCAACACTTCGGGGCAAGCGCTTCCATAAGCACTGAAATCTGGGGTTTGTGCAAGCTTCAAAAGAAGCTTTGATTTGGACCTTTCACAACAATCAGGACGGACTCCCTGGTGTGCAGCAAACACAGCTTCCACTGCAGCCTCTTCCTCACTCAAGGCATTTCTCCTTTTACTTCCTTCCTAAGGATGCAATTTCCTTATAAACCTGTGGGAACTTAGCACCTTTGAGACCTTCCCCTTTCATCACGTTAGGAACTGGGCAGGATAACCATACCAGTCTCATTTCTTCAAGAAAGATGGCCAAAAAGGCAATCATTCTCCCCACTACTGTTAAATACAAACCATTCTGAGGATGGAGAGAACATGTTTTAATATTTTTTCCTTGTTCACTTCTAGGTATAAACCAGTATCTACTGGCCATAAAGGTGTATTTCTGACATACAAAAACTTCAGTATATGTCAAGCCTAAAGTCTCAAGTTCTACTCATTAGCCATACTCCTCAAAACAGGGGGTTAAGCAACTTGAGCATCTGCAGGTCATTCCCTTTCTTACACATATGCCCACTGCTGGAAAAATCATATCTATAAAGTCTACGTATAAAGTTATGCCCAGAAATATACCTGGGAATTCCTTGCAGTAATAACAGCTGCGGGAAGCTTCAGGAGAACTTCTACAAGAAAGCATTTTCCCAGTAAAAATAAAAGGGAAGCATGCCCTCTTTTTTTAGTATTTTATCACAGCAGGAAGAATGCTGAAGAAAACAGGTTCTGAGGCTTAGACTGTTTTCGCTTCAGTGACGTTGATTAGTCTACTTTGCAAGGAACCTCAGTGAACTCAGTGGGACCACTTTTAGCACAAGGTAGTGGCCACCCATTCATCAAAGGGAAGGTGCCTGCAGTGTTAACAGGGATAAACACATACTAAGTGTTAACAGGGATAAACACATGCTAAGGAGTGCACGGACACAGGTTTTTCACCGCCGTTTCTCTGACCTTTCTGATGTAGGATCAGCACAGTTCAGAGGGTATTTCAACTCTATAACATCTCCATTCTTTTCCTTGAGCTGTCCGTGATGTTCCATATAATACTGGACTAACTCAGCCAATGTAGCAAACTTCTCTCCTCCATAGAGGTCATAGTAGTCTCCTGTGTTCTGGATCTTGATGTGGGTGACAGCTCCGGTTCGTCTGGTATTTGAAACAAAGGGGGGAAAAAAAACAACCCAACCACACAAGTCAGCTGATTTCCAATCAATCACTTTTATATTTAGTGTTCTGTTGTCCGAGTTAGAGAAATCCATACTTACATTTGAGTTGCTTTCCAACTGAAATACTGCAGAATAGCTAAGCTAGTGCACCTCTGCAATGAGCTTCAGCCACGTTTCGGTGGCTTGCAAGAAGGGGAAGTGGCTATCCAATAGTAAGGAAGAATAGGAAAAAAACAACTTAATTCCCTAACGAAGGGATCCTTGAAGCCAGAGTAAGCTCTGCAGCCTCACCACCTCCAGCTGCAATCCCTCAGAGCCCCAAGAATTGCACAGACGAGCACAGGGGGCAGAGGGGTGAGAGGAACTCAACAGTCTCTGGACTCCCATCAGAGCTCGTTCGCTGCTTACCTGAGAATTTCAAGCTAACTGCCAAGATCTCTCCTTCAGGAAACAGCTGCCTCTGCCTGGTGCCAGTCATTTGCTCTCGTATTAATGAGGAGCAGCTCTCTGAAAGAGTTCTCTTCTGTTCGGCAAGGCCCGTTCTCTCAAAGGTATCCAAGCAGCATTATTCTTATCACTAATCCCACTTTTCCTTTTTCCCTTATCTACTTCCTCTTGCCAGCCTTTCCCCATCCCTACCACTACACACACAGTATCAGGGGTCGAGTGTTACAAAAGGCTTGTTTTGGAAGCTGAAACAGCACCACAGTTGCCCTTAAAAACTTGCTGACTTTTCCTGTAAGAAGAGAGTCTGGACAGCATTTCCTTGCACGTACTTGATCAGAAATTCTTATCATCTCTGCTACTTCCAGATGGTTATCAAATAGATTTTTTTAAGGGCTACAAGTAATGTTATTATGAATTTAATTGTGCTTCCCATTAACTTTTCTGTCTCTCTGCAGAATCAGAATTCACTACTCTCCAACCTATAGTTTCCCTAAGTTAGGTAAAAATCTTTGTGAACCTCTTCAGGGAAAATAGGAGAAAAAGAAAAGGAAAATAGTGATCAGCAGTCTAAAAAGTGATCTGTGCATTCTTTCACATCTCTTACAAGTAGTTCATCTACAACTCCCTCCCCACGGACCAGCATCAAATGAAGACCGTTACCAATTTGGAGAGAAAGACAGAAAACATTTGAACTTACCTAACAGACAGTGTAAAGTCTCCTGGGTTACTTTTGCTGGGCCGTGCCAAAAAGCTGCCATCCACTCCTCTTGTTAACAGTAGGTTTTCTGCCTCCACCCCAGTAATATTTGGATGAAACCATCTATAAATGATTAAAAATAAAGAGCGTTAGTAAATGAATAGAAGATCTTCTGGTTTTCAGAGTTACCTTTCATGGCAGGAACTAAAGGGAACAATCCAACAGCTCCAAAGCCAAACTGCTAAATTAATAAGCATCTCTATCTTAGCAGAAAGTACAAATTCTTCATTTTGCATTGCGTTGCAATTTTATGTATTGGTTAGAGCTGCTTTGTCAGTGAAAGAGCTACACCCATACACACTCTGACTGCTTGGATTAAAAGGGTATCAAAGGTAAACAGAGAACACAAGTCATCTATTTTCCTTCCTCCGGGAAGGCACGACACACAAAGAAACTGAAAAACAACCAGGAAAAACACTTAAAAATAAAACAAAACACCCAAAGCCACCCTCGACAACGTTGTAAAGGTTACAGATGTAACAAGACCTCATGGTTTTAGGGCAGAGTCCGACAGCGGTCAGGAAGAAACTTCACTTGGGGACGACCTATTCAGTTCCAGAAACCATACTTTGAAGGAGAAAACCTTAGTGAGGGAGCTCACACATCTTATAAAACATAGACTAGGTTTGTTGGCATGCATGTTTGTCTTGCTCATGTGGCTTAAACAGAAATGGAAGAAAAGTGTACAGAAATACTGTCCAAATCTCACTGAAAGCCTCCCAATTAATACTCATGGGTCTTTAGATCAACCTTTAAGCATAGAGAAAAATGGAAACTACAGCATTTTACTGTTTTGCCTCTTCTAGAACCGCATTCACAAGTAAGCTTTCTAGCTTAAATTGTGCTGTCATGTACACCTCTGTCCCTTCAGTATGCAGAGCTGTAAGAAAGAACGAACTCTCTTATGCATTTCTCTGGTCTCCATCGTACTTGGAAATTTATGGTATACATCAATCAACAAAAGCAGGCCATCAAGGTGGCAGCCTGAGACTTCTGCCACTGATGTTCACGTATTTAAAAAGCAAAATTGAAGTCTGCTGAGTACTTACAAATTGCACACAGCTAGCTGGAAGGTGCTGGGTGTAGTCCTTGTGTTATTTTTTGTCTCCATCTTTCACCTGATCCACATCCCCCTTGCTTCTCCTCACACCTGAATTAAGGTTGTTATTTCTCTGAGGAAAAAAAAAAAACCACCAAAACTGCTTATAAGGAATTAATTTGGGGTGTTAGTCAAGGGGCAGTTATCTTGTCTTTGACGTAAATGCAAGATTATATTTTCTTAATCTAATCAAAACCATCCATGCTGTATGGAGACAATAAGTGTAGTCCACTGAACAAACAATGGGTTACCTCATTTCCCCAGACAAACAGAGATGACAATTTAAGGACCCATTTGGTTTAGACAAAAAGCCATGAAGAACCGTGAATCACATCCTTTGTACTTCACATCCAATCACAATGTGACTGGCCCTTTTTGGATGCAGAACACAAGTCAGTAAAAAGTAAAATAAAATAAAAACAAGCAAAAAACAAGGTATAAGAAAATGTGTATGCTAAAATCATAAATGTCATACTTGGGAGGCAGCAAGAGTTTACTGTTATCATTTGCAGAGCTGTTTTTTTTTCCCAAATGTTGCAAGTGTTGGGGTACTTATCCTGCCTTTATAAAATGCTTGCTAAAAATGTGGTGTTTGCTTTCCAGATAAAAATGTTGGTAGCAGACAAGTGCATCGTAGCCCTCAATCCAGAAACACTGGTCCTTTAAAATAAAGTTTTCACTGTAAATTTGGACTCCAGCCTCCTTTTTATGCTGATCTGGTTGAAAGGTCTAGTCACTGCTATAATATAAATAATAAAAATAAACCTTATTGAATGGTATTTCCACACCTCTTGCATTTCTTATAAGTTAGACACATTTCATCTCATGTTAAAAAATGAAAAATACCATGTTCTCTGTGGCACTCCATAGAGCTGCAAGGACACATTCGGTAATACCTTAAGAAGCAATCACGCATTAAACCAAGAGAAAGCCCCCGAGATAGTCAGATAAAACATAATCTATGAAATATTGCAGGAATTATGGGTGGGGAAGACTTTCACAGTAGTTCCAAATATTTTAGAAATCCAGTTCACTTTTGCAACCTCACAGACAGCTCCTCACAGCGACAATAAAATACATTACACATCTCAGAAGAGCCTAGCAGTCAAGGCACTGGAAAGTTTCCAGAAAAGAAAGACAATTTGTTCTTGTGAAATGTCAGGTTTGGTGTCATAATGCTCTTGACGTCTATCTGATGGTTCAGAAATGTAATGCTTACTGGTGTGATCTGGATAATGCTTCTCTACTGCCTCACAGAACGAAGACCCCGCTTCCTACGATCTCCCTCCCTCCTGAAGGGCTACTACCCGGAAACAGTTGGAAGGGCTTATGCCACAGACACCCTCATGTCACTGCAGTACCTGTTCCTTGCCCGCTTGCACATCACAGATGTGAATTAAACAGAGACTGCAAGAGCAATTTTTTTCACTTTGGTTGTTAAAGAATGACAGAAGCAAGATGTTCACAAACATCCCTCTCCCTGAATTGGAGAAGATACTAGATGAAACAGCAAACTGTTTCATCTCTTTTAAGAAGCTGACATTTGCAAACTGTTAGTATTAAGCATAAAAGCTGCACCTACAGTTTACATACCTACTTCAGTTTAAGAGCTCAAGGTGCAAGGAACAGCATGCCTTACTGCCTGCATTCGCTAACTTAAAGATAACATTTACTCCGCATTTAATGATAGCACAAGAGATTAGAACTATTCAGAATGCGTTGAATTATTTTGATGAGTTATCAGCTGGCTCTGCTCAAGGGAGATTTCCCCAGCAGCATTCAAAGTTACTGCTGGTTGGTCTTCAGCAAGTGCTTTGTGGTGGATTTTGACTCACCAGGAAGCATTCTCCTTTAGGAGCTGTTGGAGCTTCCAAGATTTGAAACAATTACTACCTTCCTCTGCAGAATTGGGCCTTTTCCCTCCTAAGCCATCCCACTATTTCCTGTTTATAACATATGTTAAGGGTTACTCCAAGGATACAGGGAAAACAAATAGTATTATTCCTACTCTTTCATCTTGAATGAGCTCACATGGCAAATGCAGGACAGCCAAGTGATCAGGCCCAGCCAGCATCGGTTCGTGAAAGGCAGGTCCTGCTTGACCAACCTGATCTCATCCTATGACCAGGTGACCTCCCTAGTAGATGAGGGAAAGGCTGTGGACGTCACCTTCCTGGACTTTAGTGAAGCCTTTGACACAGTCTCTCATAGCATTCTCCTAGAGAAGCTGGTGGCTGATGGCTTGGACGGGTATACTCTTTGCTGGGTTAAAAACTGGCTGTCCATCCAAGCCCAGAGAGCTGTAGTGAATGGAGCTAAGTTCAGCTGGCAACCAGTCACCAGTTGTGTCCCTCAGGGCTCAGCTTTGGATCTGGTCTTGTTCAATATAAATGATCTAGATGGGAGAATTGAGTGCTTCTTCAGCAAGATTGCAGACGACACCAGATTGGGTGGGAGTGTTGACCTGCTTGAGGATAGGAAGGCCTGCAGAGGGATCTGTACAGGCTGGATAGATGGGCTGAAGTCAATGGGATGAGGTTTAACAAGGCCAAGTGCTGGGTCCTGCATTTCGGTCACAACCACCCCAGGCAACGCTGCAGGCTTGGGGAGGAGTGGCTGGAAAGCTGCATGGCAGAAAATGACCTGGGAGTGCCAGTCAACACCCAGCTGAATATGAGCCAGCAGTGTGCTCAGGTGGCCAAGGCCAATGGTATCCTGGCTTGTATCAGAAATAGTGTGGCCAGCAGAAGAGAAGTGCTCGTGTCCCTGTACTTGGCCCTGGTGAGGCCACAGCTCGAGTAGTGTGTTCAGTTTTGGATTCCACACCACAAGAAAGACATTAAGTTGCTGGAGTGAGTTGAGAGAATGGCAACCAAGCTGGTGAAAGGTCTGGAGAAGAAGTCCTATGAGGAGAGGATGAGAGAATGAGGAGAAGAGGAAGCAGAGGGGAGACCTTATCCCTCTCTACAACTACCTGAAAGGAGGTGGGTGCAGCCTCTTCTCTCAAGTAAATAATTACAGGACTAGAGGAAATGGCCTTAAGTTGCACCAAGGGACGTTTAGGTTAGATATTAAGATTACTGAAAGAGTAGTCAGGCACTAGAATAGCCTGCCCAGGGAGGTGGTGGAGTCACCATCCCTGGAGGTATTCAAAACACATGGGCACTTCAGGACATGCTCTAGTGAGATGGTAAAGTGTTGACAGTTGGACGTAGTGATCTTAGAAGTCTTTTCCAACCGTGACAATTCTGTGATTTTTTCACTCTGAAAAATCTTCCTGGCTGGAAGAGGTCCACTGTCAATGCTATCTCCAAATCCTTTCCATTCACAATATGGAGGAGCCCAGCCATACCTGCATTGACAGTTCTTATGATTGTCACACACTCCTCTGCCATGACAGTTTGTCACTTCACAGTCATGGTTCAGCAGTGATATGCTGGTGCACATCCAGTTGATACAATGTCCTTGCCACACAGCGTGCCATGTTCCACAGCTCCCATGTCAGATGTTGGCATCTCTATATGATAATTGAGAACCACTGCAAGGCCTTCAAGTGCCCATGGGCAGGGAGGGCTGCAGCTGGGAAGGAGTGGGCATGATCCCCTTTGCCTTCTCCCTGGGAAATGGTGCCCTGCTGCCCACAGACACATCTCAGAGGGCCATGAAGGCACCTTAAGACATCCATCCCCTGCTCTTTGAGCATGTACAGAGGCTCTTGAGGAGAGGATGAAATAAACCTACCACAAGCACATTCCCAGCTTTTTATATTCTTCATTTTCAAATTAATGTGTGTTTCTCCTTCTGAGCAGACACAGTAAGGAATCTTAATAGCTCTAAGGCTGTTTTTTCCTTTGTTCTCTTTTTTATTAAAGGATAATTTGTGAGTAGAGATCATGAACAGGATATTTCAGCTCAGAAGAGTACTTGGAAAAGCTTAGGGTCTGAAATGAGTAAGTACAGAAATATCAGTCTCGTAGATGGTTACTAGGTCATAGCATTCCTTGGTGCCCTTTCTCAGCACATGCCTTACTATAGCTACTACAGCTATACAAACATACACCAAAAAAAAAAAAAGCTGCGGAGGAATTCACTTCCACTACATTCAATAATACAGAGGCAAAGTAGTAGCAGTAAGTAACAAAGCATAAAGCCTATCTACACTACAGCTGCTACACACCTACAACAATGAGCCTTCCTTACATCACCAAGGCAACAACAGTTTTAGCCACATTGTGGTCTTTCTAAAGGTTTGTGCTTGCAGAGCACTGGGAAGAGAGAGCTCAAAGGTGCATCTTCTGCTTGGCTGCCATCCCTGGTTTAGGGAAGAGCGCCATCAAGACACAGCTATAGGACAGTGATGTGGATTGTGGCAAGACAGGATGTTCTGCACAGCACCGTTATGCATGTTGAGTTTTTGGCATGTAGTGCTGAGGTTCAACATAGCCACAGCTGTTACCTTCTGGCAACTCTTCACAGCCTTCTTTTCAGCACTGAAAGCATGTCTGGGATGAAGTCCGACCTGCTATGGCCCTTACCTTTCTCAGCTGAAGGAGGTCCACCCTCCCACCACCCCATCTCAGGGACCCTGCCTGTCGGGACCGACTTCTGGGTGCTGACCATCACCCTGGCACTGGCAGCAACACTTAACGTTTCAAACTGCCCAAGACAAATACTGGCCCTCAAGAAGCTGCCGAGTGAGAAAAGCAGCTGGCAGAGTTTGCAGAGCCTCCCTCTGCCACCTCACTGTTACTGTCAACTAGGCACATGGCAGGTCTAACCAACAGCTATGGAGGTGACCAACAACTGTCCAAAAAGGCTTTGGATCCTGTGAATCAGCATGCTGCTCATTCATTGCAAACATGGCCAGCATTAATACATAATAATTACACCTTGTCACACAGTACCTTGGATTAAAGGATGAAAACAGGAGAACAAACGCTTCTATTACAATCTTTCTACATATCCATCTAGAAAGATCTTTCTAGCTATCTGTAATTGTATATTGTTTGAAATTAATTACTGCTTCACCTAAAAGTGAATGACCTCATGGCCTGTGTTAGCCTGGCTTTCTTATTACTTTAAAATTATAGAAAATATTTTCTGTTTATTTTTATGTGCAGTTAGATTCTGAGTAATTGTCCACTACTTTTCAAGTATCAGTTTTACATTCCAGGGCTGTGAACTACACCAGAACTACTCCTTTTGAAATAAATGTGACTCGGACCACAATAATAAAAAAATCCTGTTACATAATCTTCATCTGCAGTGTCTGTCATGCTATTTTTAAATGCATACTTCTGCTGGGTGACCACTGCTTAAGTTACAGAAAAAGCCCTACCAAATCACTCTGCCAACTTGCTAGAGGCATGTCTTACCCCACCCCAGAAGTTGCCTACTACTTTCTTTCTCTTTTAATATAATATATTAGCTATATAGTTAGGACTAGAAAGTACTCTGGTTCCATTGCTGAACTCATGGAGGTTATTCTTGGGGGGAATTGTCAACGTAAATTTGCGACACTGCACTGAGCATGTAAGCAAGCCCTTCAGCATAGAGGTTACATAAAAAGGGATGACACTGTTCAGTTACCAGAGCCTTGCACTTCTGTACTCTGATCAGGTCAAGATCAAAGGGAATTGAGGAAAAGACGCCTATTTTATGACAGCGAACAGATTAAAAGAAAAAAAATGACTGACCTTACAGCAGAGCAGGGAAAAAAATATCACAGCAATGCATAGCTACTTGAACCGCAGAAACATTTGCTTGGCAGGTGTAACTGGCTTTCTCATGATTCATCAGTGGTTTTCAATTTTTGCTTGTTTTGTTTGGTGGGGGTGGTTTTTTTTTGTTTGGGGTTTTTTGGGGTGTGTGGGGGTGTTTGTTTGTTTGTTTTCAATCTGGTATCCCCCTAATATTTCCAGTGAAGATTCAGGTTTCTATGGAATTGAATCCTACCAGCAAGAGGTTTACTTTTCTCACTTACCTTCTGCTGAGTCTCTAGGAACAGGTCACAAAACCCCAGCAGCCTTGTGGACCACAGGTTGAAATCCACTGTCCTGGCAGACAGAAATGAAGTCTTCTGATTGTTGAGAGGTCAATAATACATTGTAACTCATCCCACTGTGAAGTTCTCCCCACCACCCATCCATCTATGACCCACACTAGGCTACAAAAGGACACTAGTCACTTAAGTGACCGTTTGTTTGGTGCATGATTAAAGGACCAAAGTAACACTCTATCAAAAATTCACCTTTCTCTCCAAGAAAAAACTGTCTTGAACGTCTAGTTACCATCACTCACCTTGCCATTGAAAAAATATTGAGGAAAAACTGAAGAAGTGTATCCCAGCACCTTTATTGAGAAGCCATCTGTTGGCCCAGTGAAGCCACAATCTATTTGCCTCCTGTATCTCCACTGTTTGCTTTTTTTCCCCCTCACAGGGAACCACCACGTCTCAAAATAAAGCTAATGTCCCCTCTTTGCCTTATCTCTCCTATGCCTGTACCCTGCTAACCTTGCTCCAAGTACAGCTTGCTTTGGCAAACAACCATCCAAATGGCATCTTAACTGACTACGCTAAGAAAAGGTCACCGAAATACAAAGCACGGGAGTGGAGAGGCAAAGAGGAATGGGTGAGAATGAGACATTGCTCGGTCAGATTAGTGAAAAGTTAGAAGGTGGTATTTCTGCTGCATCTGAGACACCATTAGCTTCACACGGTGAACTGAGGTAGTTATAGACTGTCCCTCTTCCTACAACCTGGCTGCATTTTTGCATGTATGTGTATCTATACGCACAGGTATATACATCTGTACAGCCCTGTTCACAGGAATATACATGTTTATACACACAGTCAGGCTCTCAGGAGAATGCTTCTATTAGAGTTCTAGGTCATTTTTAGCTCCTGCTACGCTGCGATTTAGGCCAAAAAAAGCTCTTTTGAAGTCTGAATAGTTATTATCTAAGAGCAAAAAGTAGAGAGAGCTCTCCTGCACAACCAAATCTCTCCTTTACGCAAAAGGAAGTGACGCACAGGGCAAATTTCAGAACTGCTTGCTTATTTTCCTTTCATCTATAAGGCTTACAAACACCGAAGGTCCTTTGAAGGACTTTGGACTTCAGTGCTCAGGCTCCAAACCAAGACAGAGTATATAAATACCAGAGAGCAAAGGCTTCAATTCCCATACATTGAAAAACATTAACGACTAAAACATAGCTGCTTACAGCTCTTTGACAGAAAATTACATGGAGTTTAACAGTAAGTATCTATCATAATCCTTCATATGGCAAATATTCAGCATGGAAGGACAGATACTAAGAAATGGACACACTCATTGGTAACATCCCTTGCTGCTTTATAACACAATTAATTCAGGGAAAGCTCATTCCTCTGGAAGAGGTTTACCACATTTTGAATGCATTGTTTCACGCATGGAAGCCACTTCCTATCCTCTCAATAGGTTAAAGGATCATGAAGAGGATCAGAGGGCTGAAGCACCTCTTCTATGAGGACAGGCTGAGAGAGTTGAGGTTGTTCAGCCTGGAGAAGGCTCCAGGGGGACCTTATTGAAGCCTTTCAGTACTTAAAGGGGGCCTACAAGAAAGCTGGGGAGGGACTTTTCCCAAGGGCATGTAGTGACAGGACAAGGAGTAATGGCTTCAAACTGGAAGAGGGTAGATTTAGATTAGAAATTAGGAAGAAGTCCTTTGCTATGAGGGTGGTGAGATATTGCAACAGGTTGCCCAGGGAAATTGAAGTTATGGATGCTTCATCACTGGATGTGTTTAAGACCCAGTTCAATGGGGCCTTGTGAAACCTGGTCTAATGGGAGGTGCCCCTGCCCATGGCAGGAGACTTAGAACTAGATAATCTTTAAGGTCTCTTCCAACCCAAACCATTTTATGATTCTATAACAAAAGGCCAGTTTATCCATTAAGTAAAATGAGTGCCTAAGAACATTTAGAGACTCAGAGGAGTTTGATATCTGATGACAACTGGAGACTCAAATCCATGTCAAGTATTTCATCCATATCTCAAGCATACTAAAGGCACAGTAATTTATAGGAGGCAGCCTAAAATCCTGTAGTTCAACTTTTCTTCCTCAAAATAGCACACAAAATATTATGATTCCCAAGCAAAAAAAATTAAAAAATGCTGCCAGCACATATGGCATATTTGCTACTTACAAAGTAAGCATTTAAGAAAGGTATTCCAGCAGCCAGCAGTTTTATTTGCCAAAAAAAATCAGGTTATTTTTTTTACATATATAAAAGTTGTCTTTTCTTTTTACATAGGAGACCAAGAGACAATGGATGCAAGAGTCTGTAAAGATTTCAGGAGGCTGCAAAATACGTCCATGTAAAAACCATTCTCAGAAGCCAACAGTCTTACTTAGACTGAAAACACCTTTTCTGAGGCAGCGCTCATCCTGACATTGACATTTGCATGACAGGTTTCTGCAGAAAAAGCTGTTACAGGGACTTTAGTCCCCAAATCATCAGTCTCTGTGGAAGAGCTTAAATATAAAGAAAGGGGAGCACGAATCTCCCATTTTCCAGGTACTGACTAGTCCAGATGTGTAACAAGTTCTCCCTTCACTGGAGTCTCATCCGTTTTTCAGGCGGTCCTTTAGTGCCAGTACTCTGCTGAGCATTCTTTACAGTCTCTTTTTCCTCTGGCTTGACAGCTTCAGGAGCTGGTTCTGGTTCCTTCTTGATTTGATCCACTTAAGAAGTAACAGTAAAAGAAAGTTAAACCTCCAATTTTTATTCCTAAAATACTGTTCAGATACTTAGAAAACACTGTTGATGTCAAAGGGGCAAAATTAATTTCAGAGGTGTAAGAATAACCAAACCCATAACGATACAGGTAAAAAAGTGGAATAGATAAAGGAAATACAATGCTTTTCCTTTTTTGAGGTTGCTTATGATGAACTCAATGCCTTCACAGGCTTTCTCAAGCTTGTAGCACATGCAAAATCATTAAGACGCTGGACTAACTAAACTGTTCCTTCATTCATCCTTTCACCTTCCTCCTGCTTTCAAAGAGCACTTCCAGCGTTCAGACCTTCAGGCAATACAATTTTACAGACAGAAAGGGCAGGAATAGAACATACTTTTTTTTTCCTGCCCCCAATTTCACTCCAGCTGTCCCAGAGAACTCTTACCTAGTACCTCACTTTGTTTACAACTTCACAAAATTAGGCAATGCCAGAATTCCTGACTGCCTCAGCAGCAGCAAGGAGCTTCTATGGCAACTGGAAGACACTGTTACACGGAGCTTATTTTTAAATTCTTGTGAGACTATTAAGAGTTTTACCTGGGATAGGCTTTTCTCCAGGCTTTTGCTGTGGGAGAGAAAAAAAAAAAATCAAACACCACATCAGTGAAATCAAAGTTATAATTTTAACCCTTCCTACTATTCATTTAGGAATATAAATCAAGAAATGCACTCTTACACATAACAGTTAAGGTAGAAGAGATCACTAAATACACTTTAAGCAAAATGCAATTAATATTTTGTAACATCCAGTTTTAACTCTGACAACTGAAAAGCACTGAAACAAAAAAAATACACAGTTAGCCAGTCTTTGCCACATCTGAGGAGTAAGCGGTTTTGTGAGACGCTGTAAACATAACTTCCTTTGCTCCCAAGATGAAGACCTGGTGGAACAAATGGCTAAGAGATGATCAGAGGTAATCACAACATTCACAGAATGCCAAGAATTTCCAGGCTAATTAACGAGCTTCCAGAACAATGGAGTAACTGAAATAAAATGGCTGTGATGGCTTGATTGAGCTCACAAAGCAGGAAACTGGAAGCAGCAGCAAACTCTGATAGCTGACAAGAACAGATCCTCTGTGATTAGATAAGGAATTTGTATAATACAATTATATAATGACTTTGGCAATTACTAAGGGGAATCCTATACTCCAATCAGAGCCTTCCATTTCAAATGTATCATCTAATCCAATGTACCATTGCAGAAAGAACACAAAACTCCCATTCAGTTTCAGCTGTTCAAGTAATTATGAGTGCCTTAAGTTCTAAGTAAGTCACAGTAATACTATGGATTGTAAGTGTCATACCTGAACAAATCTGGGAGGAAACTTTTGTCTTAGGTCTAAAAGCAAAGCATCAACTCGCTGCCTTTGGAAAATAGAACTTGGTTCTTCTTTCTTCTTGGCTTTTGGTTTAGCTTTTTCTGCAAGTCACAGAAATGAAAAAGAAAGGTGTATTACAAGATGTGTTCTCTTAGCAGCTCTTCGTTGTATGACAAGTTGGTATTTGTCTCTCCTCTAAAGTTCACCTACATTTTCCCTTTGACATCACTTATCTTTTTGTGAAAGACAGATTAAGGACAACTCTTACCTCCTGACAAACTGGTTTGCCTTCTGAAAATGTTCTTTGGTCTCCAGTAGGTTGCAGAATTGTCTACTTTGTTGACACATGGCTCACCATTTTCATCTCCCACCCGTGCTTCAATATTCATCCCCACCAGCACAAAAGAGCAAGATTCCTCCCACCTGATAGGGAACGCTAACCCTTCAGAGAGGTGTAACCTCGTCTCCACCGTCACCGTGCAGTGCCCCGAGCTCTTCCCTACGTTATCTTCCCTCTGCCAAACTACGCAGGAGCAATTAGGAATTATACCTCGTTCTTCTTGATCTTTGAAATGCCACCAGTAGCCCTTGGATGGATGATAGCGGCAGTAAGACATCGCTTCTTCAAAAGCGGACTGAATTCCATGCACTGCAGTGAGCTTTCAGAACAGGAATACAAGGCAGTGTTCAGAATTTAAGGAGAAAATACAGCATAAATTTTTGAAAGCAGGATTTTTAAAATTAGTATTCTATATTCATTTTTGTTCTGGGAAGGGAACTTGGGACATCTTGTTTTGAACCAAGAATATAATCTCTTTAACAGCCTCTTACAAGACCTCTTCTGAAATGGTTTTCTAAACTGACAAGAGACAAACTTGCAAAAGCAGTAGCTTACTAGAACAAATAAAAGCAAACCCAAGTAGTCGATTTAAAAAGAGATACCACATCAACTGAAAAATGTCTCATTTAAAGAGAAATATTACACTACCTTAACATTCCAAAGCAAGCATCACAGAATATGTATGTCATCACTATTTCATATGTATTTGTCATATAATTTTTCTTTTGATTATTTGAACCTCATGCTGTTCTGCCAACTGCACAGCTTCAGTTATTCTGATCCTTCATCCTTAAACAATGTATGCTACTTTTTGGACCACACTGCACTCTCCTTGGATCTTTCACTTCCATGTGGGATGCACATCACATAACCAGTGCAGTTTGGTTTAAATTACTGTGTACCACACCAAATCTTTCCTCAAAGTCGTGAAGGAAGGATTTAAACAGGCTGGGGAACAACCAAAAGTTAAAGCAGATACAAACTGGTATACATTAAATACAGAGAACACTTACAACCCTGGAGTTAATGACGGATCCTAAGTCTGGTGCCTGATAAATCACTCCAGCAATAATATAGTAGTCAGCCAATGGAATAACTGTGGGCAGAAGAAGGAAAAAAAAAAGTTTAAAGCTCTGGCTGAAGATTGTGTTATTTGTTTCTGAATTTCAGTAGTAACAAGAGAAACTGCAATTCATCTCATTACCAAATCTTCTCTTTTTACCTTTTCCTTCAAGATGCTTTATTTGCACCTTAGCTAGAGACTGGTAAGGAGAGAAAAAAAAACAAACAAAAACCCCCCCCAAAAAACAAAACAAAAAAAAAAGGAAAGGAAAGGTCTGCTTTACTGATAGAAAAGCATCAGCTCTAAGCCCTGTCCTACTGCTAGCAAATAATTGACCTTACGAGAGTTGGGGTTTTCAGAGCTACACAAGAAAGTTAAGTGCACTGGAAGTAGTTCCACTTGCCTTTGCCACCAGTAGAAACACACAACAACATAAGGTCTCATTCTTCTGGTCTCAGCTTTCTCCACCTTGTACAGTCCTCTTAGACAGATTTCCAGGACCCTATGGCAGCTAATCACGCATCGAGCATGCCATTCTAAATTAATAACATTCTGCCAAAAAAGATTACCATCCAAAAAAGTATTTGCTAAATCAGATTTGGAATCTCTATTGACCGATCAAAAATTCTTTTTCATTAGAGCTGCAGTGCAGAGGTACCTCACAGTTGCCTCTATAATACTCAAATATTCTTCAGTTGAGAAACTACAGCAAAGCTATCAGCTTCACATTGCTAAGGACCTTACCTGTGGACACATTTGTTCCAGTTCCTCCATCTGTACTAACACATTCTGCCTGAACATTTTTACTGACAGGCCCCAATTCATCTAGAACTTGTGTTTTATGCAGCTTAGACACCTGCCTAAAGTAACACACCAAGACAGCTGGGTACCCACAGTAGTGGGACAGCTTGTACCCACTTCTCAAAAGAAAGAGGATTCTCAGCATTTCCTTAGAAGTAAAGGAAATCACAGAGCAGCAGCTTTACAGTCTCACAGCTCTGTACCAGAGCAGCCTACTTCCCTAGACAGGTAACTATCTCTGATCATTGGATCTAAAGTTTTTTCCAAAATCACTTCAAATAGTCAAAAAAACTTGGCCTAAAGAATTTAAAATATAAATGTACCTTCAAAACAAACCAAACCCAACAACACACAGAACTCATAAGACAGGCCTTCTACTTAACACTAGCTGTGAATTCATTACATTTTAGTTTTCCATCCCCATTCTCTTGTTTCAAATACACTAATAACTGTACCATGATAAAATGAAATTTGAGTTAGGGAATTATGTGGCTCAATCAAGGTACCTCACGTAAACTGTACAGTCACAATGCGGAAAACATTACCAAACAAGTCCCAGTTAAGATCCACCAAACATATATTTGCATTATAGCTGAAATCTGAGTACACATATTATGGAAGACCCAACTCAACTCTTGGTCTAAAAAGTATCAAAACAGGAAATTAAAGGCTACATGAAAGCTAGATTCAAAATCTTTAATAAAGAAACAACTTGAAAAATCTACTTAAGAAGCAATCATATATGTTCTTTTTCAGCATGGAGCTGCAATATAAAAAGGCCATGGCCTGATGTGAGCAAGTGAGAAGCACTGACAGTCAAGGCAAAGTTGTGTACAGGATCAAAATACACATGCAGAGCCTAAGTCACTAAAAAAGAGAATTAATTAGCATTAACCTTGCCTTTCTTTTCTATAAAGCTTACTCTGAAACTGCCTAAATTATTTTACATGCAGTAAAGACAGTCCAATAATTATTGAAGTGTGGGTACTTTAATCACACACAAACAAATTTAAGGTTCAAGAGGAACAACAAAGCCAGTTGCATGCAAACCGAGAAAAAAAGATAAGGTATTTAATTTAAAACTTGGAATGGTGCTGTTGTCACAAGATTCCCTCATGATTCTGAAAGACTTAGTTCTCAGAGGAATAATCAAAACAACAAGCATTTGCAGTATCTCGTGGTCATTTTTCACGAGTCGTCATCTTCTACTGACAAGATCCTACTCAGCAGAATAACCAACCCACAGTTGAAGGTGAAAATAGTGAAGAGAGTGACACAACACAAACAGAAGCATGAACTATCCCTTTCCCTAATTGATGGAAATTGTGTTTCTTCCAAATCAATCAATCACTCACAGATGAGCTACTTCAGATGATTAGCTCAAATGAAGCTCATCAAGCCTGAGAACTGATATCGTTCACATTTATACAATTAACCAAAATGAACACTCTGGCATAGCTTAACAGAAAAATACAACATGGCAGGAATGCCATTATCAATTTCCCATGGCAAAACGGGCAGCATGCTCCATGCATCTTCCCTTTCCACCACAAGATGGCAACCCCTGCTATTAGCTCACTAGAGGTCACTCTGCTGGGCCCACCACAAAGCCTCATACCCTTTTATTTAGATTTAAGATAAAAAGCAGAAATGGGGAACCAAAAGTGCTTCAGCACAAATCAGGAACAGATTCAAGCAACTAATTGTTTGGCCACCTCAACGGCAGCAAGAACCGAGCGACCTTACCTTGTGTTGGTGATTGCCTTTGCTGCTTTCGGATAATGAAAAGAATGGGCTCCTGAGCATGAAGAAGGATGTACTCCACTCCAACCATCTGGCTGAAAAAGAAGCAACCAGAGTAAGTATCTTACTCAAAGTAAACTGTGTAGGATGGGAAGAGCTACCTGGGGGGTCTGGCAGTAAAGGGATGAAGTTCTGATGCTCTGGAAGCTCTTCTGTATAGTGTACAGTAAATAAAGGCATGGGATTTCCCAAGCTAGCTATCAAAACCTAGCTGCATGTACAAAGTGACTTACAACAACCTGACACAACATCTAAATAGAACGTGTCAGCAAACAAATAAACAGCGAGAAAGAGAACAATCTATCATCAGAGAGATGTAATTTAAGCACAGAAACAAAGGACCAGTGTATGACACAACTGTGTGTCTGATGTGAAAGCCCCTCTGCAACCACATCGAAGCACAAGTGAACTTTACTGATGAACTCCCAGCTCAGCTTGCACACTCTCCATCATACTGTGGAGTCTTTAAATAGCTCTCAGACATCCCACTCGGTGTAGCAGATGGGGAACTGCAAAGAAAAGTTAACTTGCGCATGCCGCAATCTCATTACACAACCATCTGTGAGCAGTTTATTTACAACACTCACTACTTTTATTATCCACCCTAAAAAGCCAGCTCTTTGGAGGAATTATGTACTAATTATGGCACACAGCCAGCAGGATATGGAAACACAAATTATTTATGAAATCAAAGTATCCCCTAATATAAACCCTGTTCACCACAAAAACATTTAACTATGTTATCGTTACTCAGGTTCTGTTGAGCTGGGAGGGTGAAAGAAAACAGCTTTTCTAATTCCGAGAAATACCTAAAAGGTAATTTACTGGAATCTCAGAACATACATAGGATCCTTCACACTTAACACTTTCTTGAAATGGCACAAGAGGAAGTAGAAGACATCCAAATACAAAAAAAGCTCAGCTCCCTGGCAAGTGGTGGGATTAAAAAGCACAAGAGCAGAAGGAGGTTTCCAGCATGCTTCCACTCGACCTTCAAAGCCTCTGGATGGATGGACAGAGAACTCTGCAGGGAAAGTGGTTCCAAAGTACAACTTACTTCAAATGCTCCAAGGTCATCCGCTGCATTTTGACAACTTCGTTGTTACATGTTCGGTCATAGAATGGGTTACTTCGCTCTGAGAAATAGTCCAACACACTCCCATTGTTTAATATTGGAATCCAGGAGCTGTCAACCCAGGAAATTCCCAAAAGGTTATCTGGGAAGAGAAATCTACACTGAGTACCAAAGCAGACAGAAATTCAGGGCTCCAAGAGCCGACTGCCACCAGTTAATGATTATAGAGAGGAAGGAGGTGGAACACAGCCTCACATAAAGCAGTTCTAATTAAAACTGTGTTTTGCAGAGTTCAAATAATAATTGATATCCTTTAACCTTCTACCTGTTGTGGATGCATGATAGAAACATAGCCTTTTTTTCTTATGGAACTTTTCTTTCCTGCTGGTGTACCTTTATGTCTTAAGAATGTGAGCAGGGTCTGTGAACACATTTGTGAGCACTGTTAATGGGGAGTTAATTAACCCTAATACCGTACCATACTGTCATGCTACATATACTCAGCAGTATTATATACAGTTTATTTTATGAACCACAGCATTAGCTGAGGGGAAAGACAACCCAAATCATGGCTCCTTATGAAAGCTAGGTCTCTAAGTTAGTTGCATTTACTAAACTAAGTTAACATCAGTTATGGGGCAGGGGGAAAGTGAATCTGAGATTGGTCAGGTTTAAATCCGTTTATTTCTCAAAAAAATAGGTTCCAAGCTATAAACTATGATGCTGAAAAACATCTAAAACACTACACAGATCTATTAATTACACCAAGAGTTTTCTTTTACTAAACCAAATGAGTAAACTACCAAGTGAAAGAAAATAGTGGCATCAGTAATATATCTAAAAAGCTCTGTTATTAAATACATATCACTGTGATATCACAGCAGCTGATACTGTTATGTTTCAAATTTTATAATTTTTGATTTGGGTGAAATCAAAGTATTGATCATTCCCCTGTACTTGGCTTTGGTGAGGCCACACCTCAAATACTGTGTCCAGTTTTGGGCCCCTCTCTACAAGAAGGATGTTGAGGTGCTGGAGAGGG
>WTSP01024063.1:7539-61664 GCA_025331215.1 Actenoides lindsayi
TGTCCCTGCCCATGGCAGGGGGGTTGGAACTGGGTGATCTTTAAGGTCCCTTCCAACCCTGACAATTCTATGATTCTATGATTACCAGGATTCTAACAGAAATAGGTGGCAAAGGGGAGATGCTCCTAAACAAGGAACAGCAAAGTCATTGCTGCAAGATCCTGAATTCAACAGCTTGGCAGGAGTGAAAAAGCAGCTTGCCACAAGGAGAGAACACCCTGCATCTGCACTCCCTAAAATGCATTTACAAGAGCTTTGGCTCCCCATCCTGGAGGGCATAAACTGGCTGCCACGTGACGTTGAGAAAAACATCCCACCCATGGGGTAAGAGAACGAGAAGGGATTTTCTACCCCCAAAGCACCTGCCACCTGCTTACAGCCAGGCTGGCAGGCTGCGGGAGCACCTCGGCTTGGCCAGTACGGCCACTGCCAGGGAAAAGCGAGCGTATGTCACCCCCTTCCCAGCCGGGGCAAGAAGATGTCCCAAAGGCACGGAGCGAGCTGGGCCTCCTAAGCGCTGAACACAGGAGTATCACCGCAACCCAGGGAAGGAGCTGGCAGCGAAAGCCCTGACTCGGCGGGGGGAACAAGTCCTGCTCACTTAATTAGAAGAGTTTTCTCTCTACCTGCGAGGAGCCTCCTCTGCCCGGACACACTCTGCTTAAAGCAGAGCTGCACACCAGTTACCTTTGGCTTTTTATGCTGCAAAGGCTGCCCAGCCCCAAAGCCACGGGTTTTCCAGGGAGGCTCTTAGTCACGCGTGAAAAACACGAAGCAAGAAGCCTGGGAGTGCTACAGGAGGGAACCAGGGCAGTGCTCTGGTGTTTGGGCTGTTCTCCCCTCCTGGGGCAGGGCTGTCCCTTCGGCAGGGACAGCAGCAGCAGCAGCAGCAGCAGCAGCAGCAGCCTTGCCTGGCTGAGCAGCGGTTCATCCTCCTGTCCTCACCAAACCCAGACTCTGGTGCTGAGAAGTGTTTTATAACCACACAAACACTCTGCAATGCACCAGGACTGCAGGCTCCCGCTCCCAGCCACTCGCCAGTGCCTTCAGTGGGACTCCTCCTGTCTTTCCACTCCATCATTTGCTCGTCCTGAAGGTACAAATGGGATCTGACCGCCGGGAATCAGCCCCAGCAGGAAATGTAAACCTACCCCAACGTGCTCTTTGTCACCAAATGGACATAAGTACTTTTTACCAGACCGAACACTTTTACAAGGCACAAAGGAAACAGCAAAGGCACCCAATAAACACCGAGTTTTCTTCAAAGATGCTGAAATGACCTTGTTTTGCGCAGATCCAGATAGAACACTTTGCCCATCTCCCCTTCCTAAAGCATCGCATCCGAGCAGTTTCCCGAGCTCGCTGCACACCACTAAGAAGATTACTGACGTTTATTGACAGTTCGTCATCTTACCGCAGGAAATTCGGGACTCTGGGCTAAGCTGAGAGCTTGTATCTTTATCTTGTGAGTCAAATTGATTGTTACTTCAGATTGCCTGGCAGCTCGGAGGGCTGCTAGAGATCCGAGGCAAGCAAGCAGGCAGGGATTTAGATGATAAACATCACCGAAGTGTTTTCATTTGTCATCTTGTTTATGGCCCATGTGACAAGATAGACCTGGCAGGCAGAGACAGATATCGCCATTACCATCGCTGATGGAGTTAAGTAGGCAATGTGCTCTTACGTAGTTTTAAAGCTCCCAATTTTCCAGTTACATTTCCCAGTCTGAAGACAATGTTTTTCTTCAGTCTGATCGGTAGCAGGTCCCCAGCCTGCTGCGGTTCCAGGGGGATGGAGGCGGTGAATTCCGAGTGCTGACTGGAATTTCTGGTGCTTATCTTGGTGCATCTGTCAGGGATTTAAGCACTGAGGATATTCAGCAATACCACCTAGAAGACTGGGGAAAGTTTCCCGGAGGGAAGAAGCTCCAGAGGGGTTTCACTTTGTGTAAAACGTCCCAGAGATCTCCCATGAGAGATCACAGAATGGTTTGGGTTGGAAGGGACCTTAAAGATCATCTCGTTCCAACCCCCCTGCCATGGGCAGGGACACCTCCCATTAGAACAGGCTGCTCAAAGCCCCATCCAACCAGATCTTGAACATGTCCAGTGAAGGAGCATCCACAGCTTCCCCGGGCAACCTGTTCCAGTATTCTCAGCACCCAGATAACCAGACAGAAAAGACAAGGGCTCACCCCAAACCAGAAGCTCACAGTGCCCACGGGTGGAAAGGAAGGAGGGTGACGATGTTGCCACATGTGCAGCTCCTACCTTTCTCCCCAAAACAGCCCATGCAAGCGATAAGCCCTGCTCTATGGAAGAGGCAAGCGCAGCATTCTGATCATCCCATATCAAGGGATCATCCCTTTCTTTCATCAGCTTTCTTACTCTCTCAAGAGAATATGAAATACTATTTTTGCTGCTGGTGGTGCCCAGCGCTCACGGGTAGACGGGGCCGTCTCGGAGCCCGGGATGCTCATATGGCACCACACAAGGCAGGCACCAGAAATAACAGAGTGTTTGCATATAAGCCATAGCTGAGGAGACCTCCTGCCACCTTCCCACTGGGAGACTGGGCCGGCTCCATCTGCAGCATGGGATGGCTGGGTCCTGGCTGCGGAGTCGTGCCCGTGCCGCGTGCCAGCCCGGGGCCAGGGGCTCTGCTCCCGCTGCGGCCCAGGAGACGTCCTGGCAGAGATGTGGGCGAAGAGAAGGGGACCCTGGGATGCGACTGGGAATGCTAGATCAGAATTGGAATGTGTCTGAAAAGAAGAAAAGCCTTTGTACATAAATTTAAGCGTGTGATGGGAGGAAAGCTTCCTCTGACTGTGAAACGTTCAGTTGGAAGCTGGCACTCACAGTGCGAGATGAGACATAAATAGCCCAACTATTTCTATGTAGGAGCAAACGGGTTTACGGTGGAAACGATACCGTACTGGCTCATGTTTATACCTTAAATTCCTCTTACTTGGGGGGAGAGAAGTAAACGTGGGACTTAATGCTAATTATAATTTCCTTTTTAATTAGCAGAGGTCCTTGTCCAGGATGCTGCAGCAGTGACCGCAGCTCACCCGCTGGCTTTTGGCTCGCGCGGTTGGCATCGAAGGTGCTTCTCAGCCTTCTCCTGGCAAAAAGGCAACGTCCTCTGCGGACCCCCGTGACCTCCGCTCCCGCCGGGGCCTCGGGGCCAGGCTCTGCAGCACCTGCCCCCCTGTTTGCCAGCTGGCACCCGCTGACAGCAGCGCAGCAGCCGGGGCCATGGCGGTGACACCAACGTGACCGCCCGAGAGGGGTGGGCAGCGAAACCACGGTGCTCTCAGGAGCCAACGAGCTGCAGAAACAGGCACCCCAGCCCCACGCTCCTTCCAATGCCTCCTTAGTTAAGAGCACAGCTTTCCCAGAAGGAGCGTTATGTTCTCAGATAATGAGCAACAAATCTTCCAGAGCTCAGGAAAAGAAATTTTTAAAGGTCTGTGATTATTTTTTTTAATGTGTTTTCCCACCCCCCCAAGTCTTTTAACACAAGGACTTGTGGTTCTGTAGGATGAGTTTACACACAAGGCTACACAAACCAACAGCCCTTCGTGAAGCTGTAACTTTCTATGGCTCTTCCCTCAGGGTTCTCCCTGAGCAACAGATATTTGCCTGGATGGGACAGGTCCTCCTCTGAATTTCAATAAATAACTGGGGTGTTGAAAGCAGCTGTATTCCGAGCGTCTGCACTTTGCTTTAACGGCACTGGGATGAGGCCAGCCCGTACTTGGCATTTCAAAGAAAACAGGAATACCCACAGAAAACACAATAAAAAGGCAGCTCGGCTTCTGACTGATGATTTTTTTTTTAATCACAGGCCCTCCTGGTTGAGCAATGAGGCACAGCACTGGTTTAATTTCCAGGAAGCAGTGGGAGGGTCATCTGACTTCGCTCATCATTAATTTCTACAACATCCTTTCAAAAGGCATCACTCTTCTTATGCCAAGGACTATGTGCAGCAAGGGAGTAGAGTAGCTGCGATGCTGGGAATCCAATTAAAAGAACACAAACCCCTGGAGCTGCGATTTCTCCAATTATTTTATTGCTATGAAAAATAAAAGCCTGACCAGAAATAAGGTGCTTCTCCCAAACTTCTTATTCTTAAAGGACAAGATATCAACCCTGGGGGAGATGGAGGAGGACTCGCTCTACTTTTCTCTCTCTCCCTTGTTCTCCAGTACAAGCTCTGTTGGAGTTTGATCATTGGACCAGCTGCTCCCGTGGGGTAGAGCTCTGCGGAGGCCCCTCTGCCCCACGCAGCTCCCCAGGACCCCTACCTGTCACTAAGCTGCTCCGTTTCTAAGAAGGCTCTGCAGCTGCCCCTCCACCCTCTCCCATCCGGACCGCTGCCTGCCCGCCAGCAGAGCCTCCAGAGGACTAACCAGGCCCTGGTTTTCTGCACAGCAGGTATTTGACGTCTTTTGCTTTTCTTTTTGGAAGCCCCAGGAGAGCAGGAAGGGAGCAAGGGACCGGCAAGTACGTGCTTGGTTTTTTTCTTGCTTGGCATCAGTAGAAATGTTCTCGGGGTAAGAGAGATTACGGCTGTTTACGCGTCGGCACCACCAAGCCCCAGGAGGCAGCGGCGGCTGGAGGCGGGCACGGGTCAGACGCGGCTCTCCTGTTAACAGTCTGCTCTGCCGCTGGCACGCTCAGTCACCGTGACGGGAGGTGAGGTGGCCGTGAGCTGAGACCTCCCAGAAGAGCTCTGAGGGAGCAGGAGGTGAAGCAGCCCGGGCAGAGGGTCACACGGACGCATCTTCAGACTCCTGCCAGCTCTGCTGCCTTCCCGGTGCCGAGCGTGCTGACTCCGCTCTGTGCTCACACAAGCTTCAGAGATTCCCGGTCTGGCTTGGGCTTGCCCAGTGGCCTGGGATGACCTGGACCACTCAGTAGCCCAGCAGCGCCCAGCGATTCCTGCCCCAAACCAGCACCCAGCGGTGTGAGAACGAAGGGATCGTCCCCTGTCTTTCCTGCAGTAAAAATTCCTCACAGAAGCCCAGGCAAGTAGAAGAGATCTGCTGTGCTTCGGTGACAAACCCAGTCCATTCTCTCTCCATAGTGCCGATGTATTCTGCCGTCAAGCAAACAGCTAATCTCATACATTTTTAAGACTTCTTCAGTGGGAGAGAAGAAATCCTTCTGCTGCATTTTGCAGAGGAGAAGGCAGAAAGTGCCGGTGACGGCTTGTTGTTGATTCCCAGTTACTCGTGTGCGGGGCCAGGGCACGACGGCCGGGCACGGGCAGTGCCCGCCACATCCTCAGACCATTTGGACGCCCCGTTTACTGAGCGGGGAGTTCCCTGCAGCTAAGTCTGGCTAATTTCAGCCTTTGCCAGTGGATTTTGGAGCGAAAGACAGAGGCGGGCAGCTCACCGCGACACATCGCCTTTGCTGATTTCTACCCCAG
The DNA here is from genome assembly GCA_025331215.1 of Actenoides lindsayi. NCBI lineage: Eukaryota > Metazoa > Chordata > Aves > Coraciiformes > Alcedinidae > Actenoides > Actenoides lindsayi. The sequence goes on from WTSP01024063.1 coordinate 12,979, forward strand.
CGCTCTGCCTCTGAAGGGGGAAGAGAGAGATGCGCAAAGACCTCCAGCTGAAGAGCTCTGAATCACACCCCGCTGCCACCGTCCTCCTCCTGGTCACCATTACAGACACGTTCAGCTCTTATCAGTCAGCAAATATCAATAGCTGATGAATAACCCGAGACGACTAGGTCAGCACCAGCGTCCCCGGGCGTGCGTACACGCGGGGATGCCCTGACACACTGCCCATCTGCTTCCCCCAGAGACCTCGGGGGAGGAGGAGGGGGCCTGGCTCCAGCGTGGCACAGACCCCGCACAGTCCCAGCTTCTACAGATGGCAGCTGGGGAGGTCATTTACCTTCCTTCCACGTGAAAGAACAGAATTTGTTAAGTTTATTAGGCATATCCTTGCCAAAATTCTACTATTCTAAGCCTCCTGGGAAAGATTCATCAGCTTCTCCTTTTCCCATGACCTGTAGAGCAGACGTGTATCACAATAAACCCCAGTGAAATCCACATCAGCTCAACGGCAGTTCGTCTGGAACCTGCCATTCAAACCCTTTCCTCCAGGGATGCTTTGAAATCTTCCTGGAAAAGAAAGACCTGTACCTCCCCCCCACACCTGCTCTCACAGCAGAAAGCTCAGAGCGTGTGACAGGAAGATGCCCTTTTCCCAGCCGTTGGCTACGCTCAGCCAGCGAGCACAGACACCCTCCCTGCACTTCTCACGGCTGTTACGGACTCAGACACAAGGCAAAGAATGGGAGCAGCAGCAGAGCTTTCCTGGAACCAGGAGGACCCAGCAGTCATTCAATCAATGCCAAAACCAACCAACCAACCAGTCAACCAACCCAAAGGCAGACAAGGAGGACCTTCCCACCCCCGCTGATCGTAGGTAAGAGGAAAGAGAGCACTCACCTCCCTGCTTACTTCTGTCAAGATAGATTGAAACCCTTCGGGCCAGACCTGTGAGAAGACAGGGATTAAGGGGTTGATGCTAAGGGTAAGTTGGTCAGCCAGAGCAAAAATGAATCTTAAAAAGGGATTAGAAAAAGCAACTCAAATTAAAGGAAAGAACACAAAAGAGAAGCAGAAGCACCACGAGCAGCACACGCCTCCATCCAGAGAGCAGGCACCAGTTCAACCACAGCACTCCCTGGGAAGCCATCGACGGTGGCACTTGTCATGTGTGACGGGAGAACCCTGGCTGGCTGACAACAGCACTGATCTGACACTTCTCCTGGAACACAGAGACGATCCTTTCCACGGTCTGCTTCCCGTTCTGAAGTCAAATGCGTCAGGAAGCGACAGACGGAAACCCAAGCAACTCATGGTGTCTGTACAGACCAAACCGAGCCGAGAAGACGAGGTGTCCATCCCGGGAGGTCTGGGCTCCCTGCAGCTGTACTGGGGGCTTCTCGGCAGCAGACAGGCAGTGACCATCAGACAGAGAGCCCCAACAATAGCTGGGTGCTCTGATTAAACAACTCCTAAATGGGGACTCGGCCTCAGACACAGACTAGCAGCAAAAAGTCAACTCGGGACAACCCTGGGAAATCTTGCAGAGGGAGCTCCAGGTGTTTGGGAAGAGACCGAGCTGAGCCCTTCAGCCCTTACCCTTTAGAAGGTACCCCACTGGTTCTCTTTGCTGGGCTGGAGAGGGGAAAACAGCGCAGGCATCTGCCGAGAGCAGAGAGAGCTGGGGAGGGCCGAGGCGAGCAGACGGCGTTTGGTGGTTGCGAGGCAGCTGGTGACAGGTCTGCCTGGTCCCCAGCTCCAGAGCTGTGCCGCTTCCAAGGGCAGAGCCATTCCGACCGGGGCAGCGTGGCTCGCTTCCTTTCCTCACGGAGGAACAGCACAAAACCTGGCAGGGTGGCTGAGGAGCACCAGCGTGGCCGCGTCCTGGCGGGCAGCCCGCGAGCGGCACGACCCGGCCGGCAGCGCCCACCCGCGCGGCTCCAGCCCGGCTCTCCCGCAGGCTCCGGGCGATGGGGCTCTGCCGCTCCGCGAGCTCCCGCCGCCCACACAACCTCAAACGCCCTTCTCCATCGAAACTGCCAGAATTCCCAAAGCTTCCCGCTGTGAAATCACAGCTTCAGAGCACGTCAGGTTTATGTTCTTCCCTATGCTGCTCACTAGAAAATGCTTCGGTTTCCCGACATCTCTTGAAACACCAGGTGATTAACAGCAGGGGTTTGACTTTCTCTTAACGCCCCCTCCATCTCCAGTGCTGGGGATCCCCCAGTCACTGCCTGGTGCTACAGCACCAGTACCAATCCTGCTTGAAACAACCCGATTTTGACTGAAAGGGACTTTTCTGGGTGCATCATGAGTGCAGATCTAAGCAAGATCAGAATCAACGGCTCTCATATTGGAAAAAAGAAGGTGCCCACACAGCAGTTTGCCAGCGTTTAAATGAAGACTCACCTACCCCAAGTCTCAAGCCAGTTATTAAGTGGGACGAACTGGGGCCAGGATAGTCCTGAGCAGGAGCATCCCACACAGGGGCTTCACACACTGACTTGGCCGCAGCAGCTCATTTCTCTTGCCTCGGGCCGCACGCCACGCACGAGCCCTTTACAGAGCGGAGAAGTTCGTGTTCTGTGCCTCCCTCTGCTCCCCGCTCCCAGGCAGCCCCCCAGCATGGTTTTGCTGACCTCCCAAGACCTGGATATCCCGGGGATGCTCTGCAAGCTTCCAAAGGATGTATGTAGATGTCTCGTATTCCTCGCTCATTTTGTAAGTGGGAAAACTGCCTAGAAAAGTCAGTGTTCTGGCTGCTGTCAAGACAAGTATTACATTCAGAGGCGAGTACGACACGGGGGAATAGGGCGGGAGAGGAGAGGAGAGGAGGAAATCAATAGCAGGAGCAAACAAACTCCAGTCAAACTCCTCAGCTCTGCAGCTTCAGAGATGCATCTTCAATTTTATGAGCCAGTGCTGGACCACAACCACGGTCTTGGCAGCAAAAGAAAGCTGTTGAAGAGTTCATTTCTAAGGGGACCTGAGCCACGTAGCTCTTCTGAAGTGACCACATTTATTTGTCTCTCCACAAAGAAATCTGCCCTCGTCTTCCTCCAAACCTAATCCTGCTGCTCCAGAGGTGCAACGGGACCCAGACTTCCTGAGACCAAAAGGGAAAGAAAAGGGCCAAACCCCATAATCTCCAAGGGAACAGACTTTAGAGTGTCCACGCTCCTGTTCTGGCAAGTGTGACCACGTGACTCATACAGCCAAACCAGCTCCTGCCTCAGCTCTCAACCTGTCCTGCACTGCCAGACACTGGTGCCCGTGACCCTTTCTGCTGTAGGGAGTGAGGTACAATCAGAAAATGCTACACCTTGGTAAGGGGCACGTGGAAAGTAAAGGAGAGAAATGGAATTAGCTTGCAGGAGTTTGGCCAACAGTTGTCAAGAGTCCTCCCTGAAAAGAAGCCGATGACCTGGGGGAATTCCCAGTTGTTTGGGCGAGTCCAGCACTGAGGATGCAAGATCCTGAATCCAGGGATGATACACATTGGCCAGCATCCTTCAGGAAAGCTGGTGTGACATGAAGAAAATGACTGACACCACAAAGGGCAGCTCGAGATGACTATGGGACACTTTCCACCTACGGAGATCCAGACCTTGAGCCACCGTTTTCCTCCCGCTTTTATTGACATTGCTGAAAGAGCAAATTTTGACCATGGCACTTTTCACAGTAGGCTGCAAACTTCCAGCAGCTTATAATTAGTTCTGCGCAGATACCGCAGCGAGGCAGAGAGCCTGAAGTTACCTCCAGTACCGTTCCTCTCTTTCCAGTAGCACCAGAGACCAGCCGTGGGGTGTAAGGAAAACACGACAGACAAGAGCTCGACGAGGCAGCCCCGGTAAAATCCAATGAATAGCTAAAAGAGCTGTGCCGGGCTCCTGTGACGAGCCCTGGAAGCTCAGAAATGAGAACTGTCAAGATTTTAAGGTCAGGATGAATTATGATGGTCATCTCGTCTGACCTCCTGCATAGCACCAGCCAAGGAGCCTCACCCAGCAATTCCTGCACCAGTGGTGATTGAACTGCCACCCGTTTAGAGAAACTTGGCACCTTGATTAAAACCACTCAAGCGACAGAGAATCGCCGTTAGCGCATCAGGACGTCACCAGGTCTCGGAAGGACGAAACGTCCACCTCCTTTCATGTCCCAAAACAGACTTCAGGGTCACCCAGACTGGTTCCTGGCTTCCTCCTGCGCGCGGCTGGATGCCAGAGCTCCTTTTTACATCTTTTTCTATCCAGCTTCTCTACCACTCGAGGCAGGTCGACGTCCTTCCACGCACGTCAGACCTAGGTCTCCTGTTCTCTCGCCACCCCCTGACCCGCAATAAACAGCGAAGGGCAAGTGTCAAACTTTGAGCTCAGGCCGAGGGAGGTCCCAGGTGCAGCATGCGAAGCGGTGCAGAGGCCGCGCAGCCCGTCAGAGGGAAAGAGGCAGAGCGGGAGCCACCGTCCCACCCCACGGGGAAGAGGAACCTCCCGCCACGCCGAGCACGGAGCAGGGCAGCGCCCAGGGCCACCGTTGTTCTACAGCTCTCTCCTCAGGAACACAGTCAGAGGAATGCTTGGGCAAGTCAGCTGCTCTGCTGGTAACGGGCGAGGGCTTTGTACCCTCCCGCTCCCCAGCCAGAGGCTGCTCTGGTTGTTCTTCAGCGCGTGTCGGGCTTTTGGTTTTGTTGGTTTGTTTTGTGAGGACTGGAAAAGTAATTCCTCACCGAGGCCTAGCAAAGGGTGATTCCAGAAGGCAGAGACTGTTGAACAAGGATGTTACCGACGGCTGAAGTTGAGAAACCCATTTCACTCTCCCCATCCCTATGAAAAACCCTACCATCAAAACTTATTTTGACCCCCTGCCCCATGGAAACGTAGTGGGGACCCACCTCGTGTAGTCGGCAGCATGTCTGACAGCCCCTGCCAGGCAGTTACCATCTCCGGGTTCTTTTCCAGGTCTGCGAAGTTCTTCCACACTCTGATGGCACCATCATCTTGGGAAGCAGAGAAAAAGAGAACACAAGTGCAATGTCACTGCTGATGCAACTCTCATAATTACTTGTGCACAACAAAGGAAGAAGAGAAGCGGAGCCGTAGTCATACAAACTCCAAACCTGAGAGTGTCACTTGAACTTAATCCTTTTTATTAGAGTTGTTTTTCCTGTCTAATCTCACGTCCATGAAACCTAACGCATTGTTCTACTGGGAACGGTTTTGGAAGAGCTTTTCTCCTTCTCTCAGATAAAACCTGACATTAGATGTCGCTCCATTTCTTTGACCCATTAATTTTCTCCAGAATTCATCTCTGTCCTCCTCCCTATTGGTGCTGAAAGCCACAGAAGCACCCTACTAAATACAAAATACCACCCCACAGAAGCAGGTGAATCAAGGCCAGACCGTCAGCAGCAAAACTTTCAAGAACATCGTGTATCTTTTCAATTTGTTCTCCATCTGTGAAACTTTTGTGCTACGAATCAATAAGTTGAAAGGAAACTGTCCTAAAGGCTCTCTCAGCTCCTCTTCCACCTCTCTCAGTTATACCCAACCTGAGCATTTCAGCAGGAAGTTTGAAAAGCTGTTGAAAACACTTCGGCTGATAGGTTTAGAATGGTTCCTCGGGAGAGGCACGGATCTTACTCACGGCTTTACAGAGCAGTGAATGGGAAAGAGCTCTTCACGCTAGCGCACGTGATGCACCAGGGCAGGCTAGAGAACCGCTTCCCCTGGGCGAGATCCACGGGCTGGAGAGAAACTCCCAACGATTGGAGAAGTTCAGTGCTTCAAACCAGCCCTGCCTGCTCTAGTCTTAAACCAGCACGAGTAACAGAGTTTGATTTCTTAGAGCTTTGGCTGCAGTGTGATTTCCTTGGAGCTCGGGGCAGCAGCTTTCAACTGACTAAAATCCCATTGCCCGGGGTGCTGCCCAGGAGGAGGTGACCACGGCCTCGCAGCGACAGCTGGAGACTCTGAGTGATGTCAGAAATAAAGCTGTGATTGGAAACTGTTTCGGCAAGCGTTCCACTTGCCAGTCATTTGAAAGTCTTCGCAGCACCTGCTTCAGCAGTTAAGAGATCTCAGCACTGCCAGGAACAACTTTCAGGTTTGATCCTGGAAATGCCTTTTGAGCTGAGACCAGGGGAGGGAAGGGGCAGCCTGGGCCAAATTCATAGAGGGGACAGCAAGAAGTCCTGAGCAGCTCACGTGGGCTTGAGTTCTGTTGAAGGCCCCCCGGGTCCTGCCCTCCAGTGAGGGAAGAGGTGCTGTTTACCTGTGGCAGTCAGCAGCAAGGAGCAGTCCTGTCCGTTCAGGTACTCCATCGCCGTGATCCGGGTGTAGCGAGGGTTCCCGTTGTGGAAATAGTCCAGCTTTTCCCCTTTCTCCCAGTCCCAAAAACTTGGGGAGGAAAAAATATCAGGTCAGTTCTTGGTTCTCTGGGCAAGCTGTAAAGAGATCTACTCGTTACGGTGAAACTAAAACTGCCACACGCTGGATACCAACTCCATTTGGTTTTCTTTGGCGTTCAGCATCATTTTATTAATAACGTCTGTCAACCTCCTGCGACAGGAGGAGGAAGAAAGCCCAGTCACAAGTAACTAGCACAGGACCGTCAGGATTCAGGTGCAGCCCTCGAACCCTGCAGAAAAGGACTCGGTGCAACGCTTACAACCACGGCCCTGAACTCCAGGAGGACTCTGCCCTGCCCCGGCAGAGGGAAGGACGAAGGGACACGGAGGGGAGCGGGACGAGGGAAGGAACAACCCACGGCAGCCCTACCCCCAGCTCGTACCAGATGCTGTCTTTGTCGGCCACGGCGATGCAGGGCGTGAACGGGTGGAACTTCACCACGGACGGGACGCCCGGGTTCCTGTTGAGGAAGATCTGATCATCCAGCCGGGAAATACCTGCGGGGGGACAGGAGACGGCCACGGCTCAGTGCCTGCGAACGTCCCGCCCGAGGCACCAGGCTTGGAACCCTCCAGCTTCCCAGTGCCACGTGTCACCACTCTCCTCCTTCTCCTCCTCCCATCCCAGTTCTCACCAACGGAACCCCCAACATGTTCCTCCTTGAAGAACCTTCTCATCCCCCAGCTCCCTGGCAGCCCCGACTCCTCCACGCTGATCAAATCACGTCTTAAGGTACAAACTAAAAACTGTGGTGACAAATCAGGGGGGTGCTCTGTTTTGGTAACTGAAGAGGGCACAGCGAGCAAGCACAACCCAGCCCAGGGAAACACCAGTTTGAGTTGACAGAAAAATCAAGGCTATTTTTTCAAAAGAGAAAAAAACCAAAACCGCTTTGATTTTAGCTTAAAGTACAGCATTTCAGTTTATCTTGTGGATTATTTATTTAGCCTTCCACTTCAGTTCTTTTAAATTTCAGGTTAATTTGCAAATGAAAAATATTTTTCCCAGGGAGACATGAAAATGATGGTTAAAGGCCTTTCCCATCGTTCCTTCGCAGCCGTTTGCCGTTCACAAACCGTGCCGGCACCCCCGGCACTGCCATTTTTTTGGCACAGTGCAAATTCATCACACAAACCCTAAGCCCGGGAGACATTTGCTCAGTTCTGGTTTGTATCAGAGTGCATCCATTTAATCTAATTTTCATTAAAATCTTGTAAGTCTAATTTCAATTCTTTTTAATATTTCACATTTCCATTTTTTTTTTAATGACTACTGGCATTGTAGTCGCTCGGGTCAAGCAACCAAATATGAACACCGTCTAGAAAAAGATTTCACTTCTTCAGGCAAGCATGAAAAATCCCCTTCTTTGTATTCAAAGACACCTCCGGAGTCATCTCCTGGGCTCCAGTTTCATTTCTATATTACTCTGGTTTATGATATTCTGCAGTTTCACAACATTAAGCTACCCATTGTACTGACTCGAGCCCCGCAAACCCCCAGACAACAAGGCACAGGCAGGAGGCTGAGCCTCGGGCAGTTCTTCAGTCAGCAAATTATTATTTTCGACTCCGTGTGCCTGAGCGAGGATCCCAGGAGAGGAACGGCCCCCAGCCGGGAAGGCTGCCGGGAGGATGCCGTGGGAAGAGCTCCCCTGAACGCCCCTCCCCAGCCTCTGCTGTTCCCAGGCGCGCAAGCAAGAATCATTTATGCCAATTCCTGAGGAAGCGTCATTGGGCTCCGCTGTATTTGAATAAATTCGTGTGCTAAAAGAATTTTAGCCCAGCCGCTGCCTCGTGGAGGCATAAAGAGTCATTGCAACAAGCAGCAGCAGCCCCTTTCTGGAGGGTACACGCCAAGGGAACATGAGGCACGCGAGAGGGAAACGTGTCAGCAGCGCACGCAAAGCCGTAGGTACAGGTGTTCCCAGCATGCTGGGCTTCCAGAGTAAGGAGCCCTTTAGAGTTCAGCAGAGAGGGGGATGTGAAAGACGCGGCTGAGCGTGCGGAGGACCCGTCCCCCAGCCCGGCTGTGCCAGGACCGGCCGAACCGCATCTGGCACACACCAAACGCTGCCCGAGCCTCCCGAGCCAGACTCTGGCTCTGAAGCTTATCCTGCAACACTCTGCCTTCCAGCCCTTTGAAAACGTGACTTACAGTACCCGCCCCAACTTCACAGGGCAGGGAGGAAAAGCCCAAATGGTCAATCAGTAGTGTCTGTTAAGGGCTCTGAATTAGCCGCCTGCTCCGGTGCTGGCAGAGGTGCCGCCAGCTATCGGGTACGTGTCTGAGGAGCAGCCGAGGACCCAGGAGCCAACGCCTGCATTGCACATCGGGTGCTCTGTCAGCTCTTGTAAGAGGGGACAGACACTGCTTCCATGCCAAGCTCGCTCCTCCTCCAAAGGGCCGTTCCCCTGAGGCTCGCCCGTGCCCATGCCCGCCCAGTGCCACGCTCCGGCTGAGCCCTCCACCAAGTGCCCGACCACGGCACCGTCCGACTCGGTGCTGCAGTGACGTTTCCAAAGGGGAAGGCAGACAGTTGACATTTGAAGTGGTGACTCTCCCGAGACCTGGCAAACAAACCCAGCAGCCGGGCACGGAAAGGTGAGCGGCTGCCAGCGAAGCACCCCCAGCGGCATCGCCCCGTGGGCACGGAGCACGGGCACCTTCCCAATTCGAGGGTCTGCGCGGGGGCATGGTTAGCTGGGGGCTGACAGCTCAGCATCCCGACGAAGCGCGGCACTCGAGGAGAGGGAGGAATCACTCACCCTTCTGGATGAGCTTCTGGGCTTGCTTCCTGACGCGAGCGTTGCGCAGGAACCGCCACTCCCTCTCCTTGCGGATCTGGCTCTCCAAGTCGTGCTCTTCTGGGATCTTCCGGTGTATCAACATGTTCACAACACAAAACAACAGCAACCATCAAACCTCCCCGAGTCACCTTCGCAACGCACGCTCGTACACACGCGCATCAAACGGAGCCACCGATTCTTTAGGGGCTTCCAGCTCCAGCTGGTAAACGGAGGAGCCCGTGGGCATTTTGGTATTAAATACTTGGGCATCTTTCTGATCTAAACCTTCCCCATCACCCATAGCCTCTTCCCCTTTCCTTCTGCTGTCCTATATTACATTTTATCTTTAATTTGTAGGCATTTCTCCCAAGCGAGTGACGTGGGGTTGCCGAAGAACCGTGAACCCTCAAATCCCCCGTCGCTGGGACACACGTGACGGGTTGGCAAAGGAACCTCTTTCCAGGCACCGCGAGTCCTTTCCTCCCTAAACAACACGAGTCTGATTTAAGTGCAATACAGATTACTCTGCTTAACACTTCTCAGCTGAAAAGCATCACGTAGTGATCCTGAGATTAAGGAGAGGACACAGCTTTGGTACAGCCAGAAAGCTCAGAACACATTAAAATCTTCCCTTCGTTGCTAATAGGCAACAGCAGGCCAGAAAAGGCACTGCCTTCTTTCCAAATCCCCGAGATGCTCAGGTTACCACCATCGCATTTACCAGCAGCAGCAACCGTTCCAGTTTCCCAGCTCAGAATTGGCTGCAAGAAAATGATGCCCCCGTGTCATCTTGGTTTGATTACACACAAACTCCTGCCTGACATCAGAGCGAGGCCCCGGAGCAGTCGCTCTGATCAATTTGATTGTATTTATTCACACCCCAGAGCTCCAGGCTTTAGCGTACTCTATGGCTTTCCAGAAAAATCCATTTTCCAGCCCGTGCCAGCTGGGGATTCTGCATCAGCGCTACCAGCAGCTCCTGCCAGGGACTGGAGATGTCACGGTGCCGCTCCTCACGCCAGGCAGGATCATGGGCATCCCTCCCCTTAGTCAAAGAAAGGGATCCAAAGGAATCAACTCAGAGGATCTGATCCCCAAAACCACTGCGGGAGTTACACACGATGTGTCTTTGACTTAATGCTTCAAAAATTGCCCAGGACCAGTAACACCACTGCTCCAGAACCCTCTGTGGAGCAAGGACGGGGCTGAGCTACAGGACTCTAACCTGGCTTCTTTGGATGAGGGCTGTTCCAAAAGGAGTAACTCTTGGAGAAAGGAGACAGACGACAAAGTCCTTTCACTCCTTCCCTATTCCCCAGGAACACAGGACTTTTTTTTCCCGAATAAGAAAGCACTTCAATAGTCTGTCACTATTTTATATGCTGTCTTCAAAATGCACTATACTTTGGCAAACAACTATTACCGAGATGAATTTTCGCTTCTTTAAAACAAATAAAAAATAAGAACCCACCCTCCACCTTTCCTCCTGGCAAAATAATAATAATAAAAAAAAAGCACTGCTATTTCAATTCTTCCAGAATACAACATCTATTAGAAAGGCAATGACAAGTGACCGATGATGGAAAGCAATAAACAAACCTAAGATAAAATACATCAAAGGAGATTTGAGAGCGGAGAGATTACACCTACACCTTAATAAAAACCCAGCTTCTCTGGGAATAAATTCAAGTAAGGCCTAAAAGGGCCAGGGGAAGAGAAGGCAACGAGCAGAATGGTAAATTCCAGAGGCACCCAGCTGCTTTTGCAGTCCAGGGCTAGGAAACCGGCAGTTACAGAGCCAAGCAAAGCGCTCCTCGTTCCAGCAGCTAACAAGCAGCAGATTCCAGTTGTTGCTGGGCTTTTCAGGACTAAAGAAAAAGAACTGCACCCTCCCAAGGCGGCTGAGCTGCCAGTTGTTTTTATCAGTGACACAGACCCCTCCTGCACGGAGCTCTCCCTGGGTCTGGTCCCAGCAGCCTGAGCACGGCAGGACGGGCTGGAAGAGCCCCGAGAGGCAGCGGCCGTGGGGCTGGAACCCTCTGCCGAGCAGGAGGAGCTGCGTGGGCTCCCGGGCAGCACGAGCAGCCGTGCACGAGGTGCACACATGGGCCAGGAGAGTCACAGCGGGCCGGCCGAGAGCAGCAGACTCCAGGTGACTGCCCGGCCTCCCCAGGACGGCTTCTGCCTCGGGCAGTGAACAGGTTCTGGTGGCAGATGCGGTGGTTCCATCCGAAGCCCCACACACCCGGTGTGCCCCACGTGCCACCTGCCAGCAGAGGAGCAGATGGCAAAAGGGACTGAGCGAGAAACCGAGCCGGAAGCGTGGCCAGAGCCACCTAGAGCTGGTCACTGACAGGATGGCAACTCTCAGGGGATGTCCCGGCAGGCTGGCTTGTGAGAAATCTCCAGTCCTGCTTGTTAAGAGGAAACTGTCTGCATCGATTGCTTTGGAGGCAATAAACCACCACGAGTCCAACCATCACAGGCCCAACCACTAACAACCCAAAGCCGCCCCCCAGCAGAATGCACGAGGAACACAGCGGGAGGGGATGGGCTTGTCTGCAGAAGAGTCCAGCTCCTCCTCCCCGGCAATGCCAAAACGTTGAGGTTTTGAAAACGCAGGTACAGAACCTTTTAAACTTGTGTGCAACAGCGTGGTGCTCGCGTGGGACCGGCAGCCCACCAGCAGACAGCCCCGGGGGGCTCTGATGGGAGGGACGTGGCTCTGTGTGCCCACCCACTTGTGGGGCTTCCTGCTCCTCCTCTGTTCCCGGCTCAGCTCCATCCCTCTCTGGAGCATATTTACTGTCCTTTCCACTGCAGCACTCTGCTGCATCCTCGAGCCCTGCATCCACCCCCAGGTCCTTAAAAAAGGAATTAAAAGGGTGGTTATAATTTCCTGAGGGAGAGAGTAAAGGCATCTTTGGAGCCCGTGACTTGAGGCTTTCCTCTCTGCGGTCTGGGCGGAACGGACAATGCCAAAACCCTTCCAGATCTTGTTAGATGTGATCTCTGATCACTGTGACCATTCTGCGGACAAGGCGTGTGCTGGGTGATGATGGTGGACCGTGCGATGGCAGGTCAGCGAGAGCGATCGTTCACAGCACCCAAAGGCAGCCAGCCCTGCTGCTGCTCACGGCTCCGGCACACGCCCCGCGCGCAGGGCAGGGCAGGGCAGCTGTCAGAGCTGACCTAGGAGCCCTATCAGGAAAGCAGCAGGGAGAGATTATTTCCCTGCCTCAGATCCCCAGCACGTGACTGAGATCCGACTCACGAGTGAGGCATCGACTGACGAGGGGAGAGAAGGGTCCTGCTGAGACTTCCCTGCACAGAATCCTATTGACTCGGCCGCTCTCTGTTTCAGCCCCTGCATCCACATCTGCGCTGCGGGTGTGCTGCTGCTCCGTGACAAACCTGGAAGCTGGACACCATCCCCAGCAACAGCCCTTCCTCCCCAGACTGCAAAGAACCGATGACGTCTTCGCCTGGCCCGCATCTTCCTGGCCCCAGGAACGCTCTAGGGCGGCCTCTGCCTCCACAATCATCTGCTCACCATCGCTGCCTTCCCCTCCATCCCCTGAGGAGGTGAGCAAAGGGGAGTCCCAGATGCTCACTGTGTTGTGAAGGGGTTATCTCCGTGTGCCGCTTCACGACGTGATCCAGCTCCCTGCAGTCGGAGAACGCTAAGGGCATATGTTGCAGTCTTGGCTTCGGTACAGTTGACTCAACCAACCACATTCGCTGTGCCAAAGGCTCTGCAGATGGGGGATGTCATCACCTTGGAATTGGTAAGGGAGGCTCCTGCAAAGATGCTTCCGCCAGGATCTGTGTGTGTCCAATCGCTTCCCCCAGGTCCAGCTGGGATCACAGCTGAAAACGCCCGAAATACACTCGCTGAGCACCAGGCACTCGCTCTCTGCGGCTCCGCTGCTGATCCACACTCTGGGTCCCACCAGCCCCAGCGTTATTAATCAGCGTTAATCATTCAGCTGATTGATGCTGGTTGGAATTTGATGAACAGACAAGTAAAAAAGAGAAAGTAACGGGGCCTGAGCCTGCACAGACAGAAACCTGGTATGGTTCTGCGACACTGTGGGAGCTTTGAGAGAAGAAAAACGGCAAGAGCAACACACAAAAATCCCCGTGGGTCCTTCTAAAGTGTTATCAGAGAGTAAACGTGCAATACCCGTAATGAAATAAACTCTGCTGAACTCAACTTATCCTTGAAAACGATAGCAAAGAACTGTAACCCACTGGAGATGCTCTACAGCAGGTCGGTCAAGCGTGACACAGGTAATTCGTGTACCTTTGCTAATGGGCAGGGTTTGAGTAGCTGAGACCGTAGCAGAAAGGGCCAGAGCGTGCAGGCACCACGCAGCCCTCGGGGAGGGAAGCAATAAACCATGGGAACCTGCACCCCACAGAACAGGCCAGGAGGGAGTTGCTGGTGTCAAACAAGCTCAGGATGATGCCAGGGTGCGTGTGGAGCTCAGCCGTGACCTCTGGCCCAGCCGCTGCCGCCTGGAACACCGGAAACTAGTATTCAGGAGAACTAAGGATTTAGGCTCATCATTCATGTCTTTGTCTCCCAGCCAGCTCACCAGAAAGGCACGTTAGTAAACAAGAGCCCGGTTCCAGCTATCGGCCCAGCTCTGGCACGCGGGAGTCCCAGAGAGGGCTCCCCGAGGAGCACGACATGCCGCCGATCCCCGACGCCCTGGAGCCTCCGCCCAGACGGGAGCCAACGGCGATTCCCAAACCTCTCACCAAGCAGCATCCTTGGAAAGCCAGCGAAGCTTTTCCTCTTCTACCGCTTTGCCTCTCCCCCCGGCAGGGCAGCGGGCGTTCGGAGGGGAGCGGGGCGGCTTCCCAGTCAGGCTCCAGTAGTAAACACGGCTTTCTCCGCGTTGCCGTCGCCGCAGACCGGCCCGGAAGGCTCCTTTCTCCACCAGGGCTTTGAACAACGGCCAAGACGGAGAGCGCTGAAGTGAAGGCGAGGATTTATCAGGAAAGGGTTTCTTATGTAATTCTCACCTTCCAGGATCCTCACCAGCTCCTGCCTGCGTGTTCTGCCAGTCCTGGAAATAACAGACGCTGGCTCCCGCTCCCCTCGACTCAGGGCTTCCTGGCAGCTGGCAGCGAGGCTTTCCTGTGCCGCGCAGGCCAAGCCCGCCCCTGGGGAGCAGAACAGCCTTGTGCCACCAGAGCTTTCGGGGAGAGGAAAGACTTGCGCAGAGAGCGGAGCTGGGGTAGGTATCTGCTTTTCCTGGCACGCCGAGAAGTCACAGTGCAGCATCTTCTTTCTCCGTTTGTTTGATTAGATAATCAATAAATCAAACTCGGCGTGATGGTTGGAAACCGAGCCAGTGATTTACACTGGAAATTAATCCCTCAATCTTTCCAGTGAAAACACTCTCAGGGCAAGGTCTATGAAGCAAAACTAAATTCATAAATTAAATATGACTAAGATGCACTCACAGTCACTTTATGTTTATTCATTACAAGAATATTGTCTGGTCTTCCCCTGTTTATGATGGTAGGCAGCGTCTCCAAACGAAGAGTTGGAATTAAACAGCAATGTCCTCTTTCTCCATCAGTACTCAGCAGACTTGGCCTTTTTCATGGGGCTGAGGTCCCCAAAGGACAGCGGCCACCAGCCAGGGTTGCTTGTTCCTTGTTCCTCCAGGAGAGGAGCTCTCCACAGAAACACAGCCCGTGCCCAGGGCACTGGGTCCTGCCCCACCGCACAACCAGCAAGCGAGGAGAGGAACGCCAAAGAAAGTTCTCGTAGAGGGAACTTGTCCTGTCCCTGTCCCACCCACCACCCGCTCTAGTCACAACGTTACACGTGATTCTCTGTCAGGACAGGATGACAAATGACATTTCCCGTAGAAACCCTCTACGTGGCCTTTTCAAGCTGCTTTACAGAGTAATGGGGAAATCAATTCTCTTCCTTGTTTCAACAGAAAACACAGGCTTTGTTCAGCTCAAACTTTACCTCCAACATTGGTGCTGAGGACAGTCCGTGCTCAGAGAGCTCAGCCCCAGCCAGCGAGCATTTCCAACCCAAAACACTTTGGAAGCTATGAGAAGACCTCTCGCTGCCGTACGTGCTGCTCCTCCCACTACACCGGTACAAGGTGCCGAGACGGACCCTGCCCATGGGGACCAGCACTGGGATCCTCCTGGGACCCACTGGGGTGCAGGGAAGCCCTCCATTTCCACGACTCCCCCTCCACAGGTTCTGTAAATCAGCAGAGGAATGCTCCACATTTTGTATTTCCTCCCCGAAAGTAATTTCCTCTATTTTATGCACATGAAGTAGTAAATCCATACACAGACACAGAGCTCCCCATCCACCCACTGAACCTGCCTTTGATTGGCTGTCTGCTATGATTTATTTTATTAATAAAGACACCCCTCTTCACTGGGAAGAGCTTTCCTTAAAAAGCAGACAAATGTTTTTAATAAGGACTATAAGATGAAACAACATCCTCCTCCTCCTCCTCTTGTACTCTCTTCTGGACTTGAATCGAGACACTGAAACTCATCTTGGTGAGAGAAAACCCTGGTTTAAAGCTTGACCAAGCAACCAAGCCCCCCAGGCCAGATCAACATCCTAAAGAATCATTCTGCTAATGACATCAGAAGCAAGTTCATCGCCCCAGCAGTGGAGGAAGTGTTGGGCAATCACTTCTCCATCTAGTCTTTCCTCCTGGTGACTCTCTGAAGCAATTAAAGCTGCACAGAACCTGGCTGCCTTTTAACTACTTTTCTGATACCCTTAAACTTGGGAGCAACTCTCCCTCAGCTCAACACCAAACGACTGAACGTGCCCGAAGAGCGGAGGGAGCGGTGACGGATGGCTCGGTGGCAGCGCTTGGATGAGGCAGCACAAAACCAGTACAGTTTCCTCATCATGCGGATTTAAATATCAGTGGTTGGACGCAAATATCTGCTGGGGAGGTGCCGAGGTAATGGCATTAACACGGACTGTGTGTTGTTATCCACAGGAATTGCGATACCTCCACGAACTGAAGCTGGAAGTTCTGTATGGTCTGTGCTGCCTGACTCCCAGGGCACCTGCAGGCTCCACTCAGTGCACGAAGGGTGAGATTTACTGCTTGGTTTCAGTTCACACTGAAAACAAACCTGATCTTTGGCTACAAGATTCTGGGAAAGGTACCAGTTTCTCTTTCCAGTCACTGACAATCTTTGCCCATCTCTTAAGAGCTCTGTTTTGGGTTTTTTCCTAGAACAAGACTTCAGTGTATCTCTCACTTCACATAAATCCAGCTTAATTACCAGAACAGACTCACTTTGAAAAAGAGCTCAGTGGAGATTTGTCATTACCAGCCTCATTCTTTGCCATAATAGCACTTTTTTTTTCCCTTTAAAAACCAATAATGATGCTTCCAGAGTTTCCTCCAGGCAGTCATGTAGATGTCCAATCATTATCACAGAATCCCAGCATGGTGGGGGTGGTGGGAAGGGCCCTCTGGGGATCATCTGATGCCACCCCCCTGCTCCATCCAGCAGGGGCACCCAGAGCAGGGGGCCCAGCAGCGCAGTGTCCAGCCGGGGTGGGGATCTCTCCAGACAAGGAGACTCCACAGCCTCTCTGGGCAGCCTGGCACAGGCTCCAACACCCTCACACCAAACAACTTTCTCCTCCTGCTCAGCTGGAACCTCCTGGGTTCCAGTTGGTGCCTCTTGTTGCCCCTTGTCCTGTCTCTGGGCACCCCTGACAAGAGTCTGTCCCCATCCTCTTGCCCCCCAGGGGCCCTTTAGCTATTGGTCACACAAGTCAGTCCATTCCTTCCCCTCCCCGGACTGAAGGAAAAGGGAGAAGAGCAGGGGAGCCACTCGCCCAGGCTGAGGACCCCAGCTCTCTCCAAGGGCTGCAGTGCCACATTCAGAGAGCACGCACAGAGACAACAAAGCCTTACCTTCATGACTGGCTGAGCAAAATACTTGGCACTCCAGTCGCAAAAGCCCGTCTGCACGGTGGCCGAAATGAAGCTCTTGTGTCCAACGGCGTCGTCAGCGTCGTCAGTAGTCTGTGCAGAAAGAGAACAGGGAGTTAACCCACGTCCCTCTGCTCACCTGGGCAAGGTGCACACACAGCAATACCCAACTGCCTTCGAGGCGTCGCCGGGCAGGAAGAAAGCTCAAACACACGGCCAAGGATGTGAAATGTTTACACCCGGCTTTAAGACCACTGTCATTACATTAACTCTTTGGAAAGGCGCAAATTCCCTCCTCTACACAGGAGGTGATCAGGCTGCTGCATGAATCAGGGCTGAAGCATCACTGTGTCATCAGCATGAAGACCCAGGATGAGTTCTCTCACTGTCTCCCAAGCATCTGGCATGAGAAGCAGTGAGGCAGCGAAGGTGATTCAGGAGAAAGCACAGCCAGACACAGCTTCAGATCGAGGGCATAGATGAGCTGAGGATCCAAGAGAGACATCCAAAAAGAAAAGAGAACAACAGCTCCACTCCCCCCGGCTTTCGTCCCTGTTTTCAGAAACCGGATCCAGGCGAGCGGCGCTGCCGGCCCCAGGAGAAGGGAAGGTGTTGATGCTAAGGCTTCAACAGTTTTATCTTGCAATCACACAGGAAAATTGACTCTCCACCTCTGGGAGCTTCCATGAGATCACTCATTAAAGAAGCAGAAAGGCCAGTTTAAGTGGAGAGCAGTTACTTCCCAGCAGTCAGAAGAGCCAAGAGCTGTGCCAGCCACGTGTCCTGTGCCTGCGATGCACACACTCCACCCTTGCAGACCAGACAATGCCCCCTCGTACCGGGGGCAAGGGAAGGAGGGTCAGTGTTCTCCCTGGGCCGTGCTCTCCGCGTCAGTACAGGTAGCAGAGCACATCTGCTGCCGCCTCAATTTCCTCCCAGCCACAGAGTCAGCACCAGAAAAATGCTGGAAATGTGCTGGAGTCGAGGGAGAGGGAGAGACAAAACTCTCGCCAGATGGCTGGGTCCTGGAGAACGCTGACCACTGACAACCAACAGTCTCTATCTTCACACGATGGCCACCAGCATGTCCAAGTGTGCTTGGACTCAGCCATAGTCATCTGACATGACTCATCCAAAGACATCCGAAGGTGATTCCGAATCTTTTGTGCATACTAAAATCTGACTGACTGCTCTACTTGGCACCACATCAGCCCTTCATGCTTCTGTAAGTGGAAGAATGCCCAGCAGCTGACGACTGTACGTGTGCGGAACCCTTGCTGGCTCGCTTGCGTGCAGGGAAGAGGAGCTGCTGCTGTTCCTCCTAGAAGTCCTTGCAGCTCTTATCTCAGCAGCCCTTTTCCAGCAGCTTTAAACTTCTGAGTAATAGTCTGGGCTCACATCCTCCCTTGTGCACAGCAAAGAGGGGCTGCCAAGTGTCGAGTGGGTCAGAACCGATGAAATGTTCCGGTGCAGGAGCACCCATCAGTCCCTCGAGAGAAGTGTCAGTTTGGATTTAAAGGAAGAGAAATTTCCTCCTTGCTGAGGCTGGAGAAGAAGCACCTGAGGGTCACAGACCTGACTCCACATTATCACTCAGGCAGACAAATGGTTATGAAAGAATAACCAGTCAGCTCTGAGTAAACGCTTCTCAGCTGCAGAAGTCAATAACATCCTATCAAAAGCTAAAAATCAGAATGCATCCTTTAAGAAAAAAAGTGAATCCATTTTTATTTTACCGGTTAGAGGAAGCTGCTCAGGAGTGAGCAGCAGCTAGAAGCAAACAGGAGACGTGTGGAAATAAACCAGGAAGAACAGGATGTGCAACAAAAGGCATCGGAGTGGAGATGGGTCAGACCCGACAGGGAAGGCTCGTTACCTGCTCCGGCCCTTTGTCAAACATTTTCCTTGTCCTGGGGAACTGGTGGGAGTGGGGGGTGTACTGGACCCCGACGTTGCTGACGTTAGCAGGTCTCACAGACGCGATGTCCCGGCTGACCGGCTGCTTTGTCACGTCGTTCGTCAGGCTGGAGCTGCTTGTAGTCGTGGTTGGAGGTGACCCTCTAAAGACCAAGGAGGGAAAGGATTTGGCTATCGCTGGACACGAGACCCTCGCACGTGAATTGCGCTACTTTTACTTTATTTCTTTCTTGTGAGATTTGTACTTCCCTGCTGTGCTACAAAAGAGCACAATCCCCCATCCCCTCCAAGGGAACGCAAACCCCAAACCAAGAGTGAACCTTGACCGTGCCAACGCCAGGCTGGGGGTAAGAAAATTAACCCTGTGGGAACCAGCAGGTCCAGCAGTCACCCCTCGCGGGTCCCAGTGTCTGACTAAGGCACAGAGACCAGTTCAACGGGGAGATGGGAACTCCTGTCAGCCTACAGAAAAGCATTGTAATCTGCGTGTAAACTGAGGTTTATCTTATGGCACAGTTGTGTTACACTATCAGAACATATTAAAAACCCACCACCGTGCAGTTCTGGGCCCTCCGTTCCAACTCTGACTCTTACTGGTGCACACTGACTGTGGGACCGCTAGATCTCAAGCGTGGGGTTTTCCCTTGGACAGCAAGTTTGGGGAAATGATCACATTTTCAAATCCCAGCTTCGCCCACACTATTGCCTCAATTTCCCTGCAGTTTACGCATCGCTTGGTCATCAGATAACTCTGGTTTTTATCAGCTCAAAGTGCAGAAAACACTGCCCAGACTTCAGTGGGAAGTTCAGATCCCACAGAGGTCAGGCCAGGGAGCACCAGTAAAAGCCACCGCGGTTGGCTCTCCTGGCAACTCATCTTTAGAAGATTAGTGACGCTTGTTACTCTTTGTCCCAAAAACCAGGAAGAAACTCCCCACCTTTTCCCAGAGCTGTGGCTTCTGAACACCTCTCCAGCACTAAAAGGAGAAGCTATGGAGACCTCAGCACTCCCGCTCTTCGGTGGGGTTAACTGGGACCATCGCTGGGACTGGAGCGGTGCCTGGCAGGGAGCCCCCAAAGCCGCTCCAGTGAAGCACTGGGAAGCCAGGCTGGCACTTACCCGACTTGGTGGATGTGCATGCCCTTGTTGGTGGGGCTGGCCGGGGCAGACTGGGTCAGCGAGGAGGTGTCGAGGATGCGCTGGGGACGAGCGTTGACCGTTGCCTAGAGAGAACACACAGCAGAGTCCTGAACAGCCACCGCTGCGAGCACCGGCCGCGGCTGTTTGCTGTCTAAGGCAAGGGCACACCTGGGGTCGAATGAAGTTAAGCTCTGTCAGTGCGCGGGGGTGTTTAAAAATGTATGGCAAAAAAAGGCCCCTGTGCAGTTCCCAGCACATAAAATGATTTTACTGCTTTTTGAGTCAGAAAACACTTACCAGAAAGTGCCCCGCTGTTACGGACAGGGAAACGGCTTCGACTAACACAGAAGCCTTTGCCCTAAGTTGGCTGCAGCTCACGACCTGCACCAGCCCCTCGAGGCAAGCTGCCCTGGGCAGGAGAGCCCAGGGATGCCCCGCAGCAGCCAGACAGCCCAGGGATGGAGCTGGACAGCCCAGGGATGCCCTGGAGCAGCTGGACAGCCCAGGGATGCCCCTCAACAGCCAGACAGCCCAGGGATGGAGCTGGACAGCCCAGGGATGGAGCTGGACAGCCCAGGGATGCCCCGCAGCAGCCAGACAGCCCAGGGATGCCCTGCAGCGGCCGGGCTTTCCCCACCACCTCACCACAGAGGACTGCAATTCCTACCAGGACCGTAACTCAAGCACGTGTTCTGACCCTGACAGCACGTTCGAGTCAGAACTCGCCTGGTAGATCCTGCAGCTGCCTCAAAGTGCCTGCTGTGCTGCTCCGTCTCCCCGGGCGAGAGCCGAGCTTTCCTGCTCTGTATCAGAGACACCCTTTCCAGCAGCACCACAGCCACTCTTACAGGGAAGGCACCGACACGGTTGGGTTGCTCTGAGCTCTACAAAACACAGCCAGTCCTCCCTGGCCACCAGCTAGGAGAGTCCTAGTTCTGGAAGAGCCTCAGCAATTACTGTCCTTTCTCCCGGGGAAGGCCTCAAACTCACAAGGTGTGAACAGCTCCACTGCCATCTCGCTGAGCTCGCTGCTCACACCAGGCAAACGACCCTCCCTTTAGAAAGGGAGAAGCCCTCCATGGCTACGGACTCCTTTCCTCCTCTTCCACAACACCCTGCTTTCTATGAACTCTTTGAAATTTCTCACGTATTGAAGTAACTTTTAAAGGAAGACGCAGACTAGCAGCAAAACCCTGGAAGGACAAGTATGGCTGCTCCACAGGCAAGACGACTTCCATCAGCTCTTTGAACACCGAGGAAACCCACATCTCACAGCAGAGGAGCTGAGTGGGGTTCTCAGGTGATGACACCAGGGCTGGTATCCAGCTGAAACCAAGCTAAGCGAGGTAAGACCGGCACTGAAACACAGAGCACTCCTAAAGCAGGAGCTGTGTGCATGGTCTTCAGAGAGCTAACGAGCCTTTTGTAAAGAGACTGCCTTTACAAGGCAGAAGCACCAACCACCGTGAACACCGGTATCTGTCTTTGCACTCACAGCCCACGCGCGTCCGCTGCAGAGACACCTCTGTGGCACTTGTGCTTGGGAGACACCCTGTCCCCTCCTCGCAGGGCCTTCGCAGATGACCTCCACTGCTCCCTTCCTCAGAAGACTTGACCAGGTTTCCACCTCCCTTGCTTGGACAGGGCTCAGCCTCCCTGGCCACCACCCGCCCGGCTCCCAAGGGACAGTGCAGCCACGACCATCACACCTACGCCTCGGCAAGCCTGGCTGGCAAGTGCCCTGACCCCCTGGGTAGCCCACCTGACCCCCGAGCCAGCCACCTCCTAGGGACAGGCTCATCCCGTGGGTAATTTTCCTCCTTTTCACGTGGGGGTGGGAGGGGTGCCAAGGACCACCCGTCTCTGCATCGCTCAGGGATGCAGCAGATGCTACAGCACGGGGCTGGGGAGGACAATCACACCATGAGAATGGAAGGGAGGTAGAAACAATTTAGCAACTAGTGACATATTATTATTCATAACTAATTTTAATTAGTCGCAGAAGGCTCAGCTTTAAGATTCTGGCAGTCAGGCCTCCGTCACCCGAGAGGGGTCACGTCACCTTGTTTCACAGCAGAGGGACGAGGTCGGCGCAGGGTAATTTGCCGAGGGGTAGACAGAGAGCTGAGCGTGGCAGACGTCCTCCCTTTGCCTGGGAAAAATACCAAAGCAATTTCTTTTCCGGAGGCAGGGAGCAGCGCGAGGGCCGCGGTTCAGCGGTGCGACTGGAGGCAGCAGCTCCCCGTTTCCCGGGGACTCGCTCCTCTGCCAGTCAAACCCTCTCTTTTCAGGAGGGGAGATGGCAATTCATAACTCTGCAAATTGACTCCACAGTAAAAAAAAAAAAAAATAGAAAAAGAGCACACTGTCAGAATTACTTGCTCATGAACAGAGAAGCCTGTACCAAGGAGTGATGTCGCGGAGCAGTAATTTCTGGGATAATTCAGCCTCGAGCTTTCCATTAAGAACAGCTGGATGGAGCAACCTGGGAGGAAGCAAACTTCCCTTAATTAACTGTGATTTCACAGAGTCTTAAAAGGCCGGCATCCATTTCCGGGTCCTCTCTGATTTGGTGCAGGCAAAAAGCACCTTTTTGGATTTTGGAAAAGCCCAGGCTGGGGATGAGCGTTGGGCCCTTCCAACCCGCATCGTAAATACAAACCACAACCCGGCCGCAAGCCGGGCGAGCGCGAGGAAGGGCTCATCAGCACGAGAGGCGAAGCGGCTTCTCTCCCACCCGGGAAGCAGGGACGGCTGGGCAGCCCGCTCACCAAGACATCACCCTATTCAAAGACCCCTGGAGCTCTCCTGTAGATAAAGATCTGCATCCATGGCTCCCTCAGAAAATCCTGGTCAGGACTGGTCTCGTTTGAAAACAAAAATTCCACTTTAAATTCACGCAGTGCCTCGCAAATAACTCTTTTAGAAATGCAGGCTCACGATCTCCACCTCAGCATGAGGGAGAACTTCTTCCCTGTGAGGGTGCCAGAGCCTGGCCCAGGCTGCACAGAGAGGTTGTGGAGGCTCCTTCTCTGGAGACTTTCCAACCCCCCCCTGGCTCTGTTCCTGTGTGGGCTGCCCTGGGTGCTCCTGCTCTGGTAGAGGGGTTGGACTCCATCATCTCCAGAGGTCCCTTCCAGCCCCTACCATTCTATAATCTGTGCTTTTGCACAGACACAAACCGCCCAGCTCTGGCCCCACGTTTTCCTGCGGGGGATTAAAAGCATCTCAACATTTAATTCTTTAAACTCTCCAGCCCCACCGTGGTGTCTGATCACCCATCAGGGCAGCCGAGTTACGCGACTAACACCTCCCCGCTACACAACGCGGCTAAAGATCGTCCAGACTCAAAGCGCAGAGCTCGGCGACGTTTTGAGGCTGAACCTTTGGTTCACTAGAACGGAAGCTGCAGTTCACTGACACCCTCCAGAAGCCCAAGTTAATGTGTTTGGGTCTTTCAGCGACGGAGCCCACGCCGCACAGATCGCAGTGCTCTGCGCTGTCACGTCAACGGAACGGCACTGCAGCTCCCCAGGTCCCAAAGAGGAGCCTCTCGTTCCCCGTGTCTTGTATTAATTAGAACAAAAGGATTAAATCTAGACCTAGAATATTCAGGTGCTTTACTTCACACGAAGCGGTATTTTTGTTTTAAGTGAGAAAAATCAACTTTTGGGTTTATTCAGTGATGAAATTCGAGAACAGAACGGGAAACGTGCTGTTTGCAGGGACTGGGGAGGGCCAGGGGGCCCGTAAGCAGCACCCGGCTGCTCCCTGTTAGGGCCAGCAGAGCTCCATGAGCACCAAGGAAAGATCTCAGGATATGGTGAGCAAAAATGTTACCAATTCGCCTTACACGAGGCAGCTCCTGCACTCTGAGCTCGCTCCGGCAGAGCTCGGGCTGTAAATCCTGGCAGCACTGCTCACAGCAGCAGCTTTCTCCAGAACCAAACGAATAAAACCCAGGTCATAACCCAGGATCTGAGGCCTTAATTTCCATTTTGGTGGGCTGTTAATCAGTTTTATTAATTTATTCTTTTTTTTTTAATTAAAAAACAAACAAAAAAGCCTTTTTAGAAGCCACCTAAGCCAAGTGGCACTAGCAGAACAAAGCCCCCAGCATCACCACGCGCGCAGCAGTGAGCCCGCTACAGACCCAGCTGCCCCAGCTGCTGGACAATTT
The DNA here is from genome assembly GCA_025331215.1 of Actenoides lindsayi. NCBI lineage: Eukaryota > Metazoa > Chordata > Aves > Coraciiformes > Alcedinidae > Actenoides > Actenoides lindsayi. The sequence goes on from WTSP01024063.1 coordinate 37,371, forward strand.
GCATATTGGAATGGTTTCCTTATGGATCTTATGGCTAAGGCAAAGAACAACAAACCCATTTTGTTCCCCAAAGCACCCCTGGGTGAAGATCTTCGGAAATGGGAATGTTTCTTGTACTGGTTTGCAAAACCATTTGAAAAGCCGTTGCCTTCGGCAGCCAGGGCCAGAGCCGCTGTCTGGGCAGCAGAGCCTGAGGTGCACGATCCCCATCCACCTGAGCTTTTGGACTCTGTTCAGTACTGACACACGGTCCAAACTTGCCAGAATCGACACAGAATTCACCCAACATCCACTAACAATCAGAATTCTCATAGGAGCGACGTTCCATTTCGCCAAGAGCTTTCCCAAATCCAAAACTGAAACAGTTTCGTGCATCCAGAGCAGACCCAGGGAAATCTTTCCCCTTTTCCTCGTCTCACCTTAGTTTGGCACCTCCTCCCTGACAGTCAGCTGTACACTCTTATCGCCAGGGAAGGGCTGGCCTCATGGCCCCCGCTGTCAAAATAATTCTCTGTCCCCAAACCCAGACTCACCACTCACTGACACGTATACTTGGAACACATAAAAGAGTTCCCGTGAGAAGCCGCTTTCTCAAGAGAAAATCCGATTGAAAAGCAGGAAGTCTCTCAGGCGTCGCGATGGGCAGCGCGCAATGCCGGCATCTCTTACTGCAACTTCGGCTTAGGAGCCTAAGCGTGGAGATTCGGGATTATTCCCTGGGAATCACCAGTAAGAGATGGCACCCTGCATTGCAATGGCTCATGGGCTTGATGCTAGAGCGACTAGAAAGCACGTGGGAAGGGCTGCGTTCCAACAGCTTTCTGACCCCACCGGCCGGGGCAGAAGGAGGAAGGCAGCTGGTGAGAAGATGCTCTGGGGTGGCCTGGTGCTTCGTTTCAGGTGGAAGGTGAGGGTGCTCCCGCAGCTCCCCAGGCTGGCCATCCTGAATCGGCAGCGATGGCAGGCTCCAGGGACACCTTGTCACCCCTGGAGGATGGAATGGGATGAGGATGGTGGTTTAGGCGGATCAGGCCTGGGTTGGAGGGGTGAGTAGTGGCAGGGGTGTCTGCATGCTGACTCACATGTACTAGTTCACCTGGGTTGGAGAGCCGTTGTGGCTTCAGTCTGCAGGCCAGTCCCACTTGCATAATCTAAATCAGTTTGCAAACGGATAATTTAATGAAGGATATTTAAGGTTTCTCCCAGGGACTGATCTAGATAAGTAGACTTCTAAACAAGACCTGTTGTCTAAGGTCTGTATCCGAGTCATATCCCAAAAGCAACCCCAGGCCCTCCCCCATTTATTTCTTTTACCTGATCAAGAGTTCATATGAGCGTTTACCATCTCGAAACATTAAAAGCTCCTTCTGCAACAGATCCAGACTGAACCAGGCAGAGCCCTCCAATGGGCCCCTTCCGCTCAGTCTGCCTACACTTTGCCCAAGCATGGAAAAAGAAAACCAACACAGAAAACCCTCGCAGACACACACGGACACAGAAAGTCCTACCTTGTAGGCAATGCTGTTGAGAACTTTCATAGCCAAGTCAGAGACATCGGGATAGGGGTCGGCAGCTAAGTGAAGGAGCACTCTCCAAATCTGGGTATAAACACTGTTGAAACTCACACCTGAAATAAGAAAGGAAGAATGAAAGAAAAATAACCAAGCAAAAAACAAAGCCCCACAGCACACGAGGATCCATCAACTCAAACTCTTTGATCTTATGTGAGAAAATTCATTAGAACTCCAAACATCACAATGACATCTGGGAAAACATCAAGAGAAGAGCTCAGAAACACCCTACACGGGCATTTTGTCTCCATTTTGTCCGTCCTTGTGAACTCTTGCAAGGGCTTGTAAAATGAAAGTGGGAGAAAGCAGAATAAATTCAAGACTACCTACATCAGCTCCAGTTGATGTGCTGGTTTTCTAGGCTGCTGAAGCAAATAATCTGAAAAAGGCCAAATGGATAACGTCTTTGGATTTCCTGAGCTAAAATACTAAATGGTATAAACCCACAGTTACTGGCTTATATTTTTATGGTTATTTTTATTGCTGTTTTTAAGCATGAGTACTCAGCTTGAGTATTCAGGGCTTTATCTATTCTTCAAGTTTACTGAACACCCAAATATTAAAAATGAAGCTTTGGAACCTGTACCCCTGCAAAGCAGCGAGTCTAACTCAGTCTTTCCTGTTGACATTCACATCAATTCCTCCATTGTCTGTTATTTGAGGAGAATATCTGCTGCTTGGTATTTCAGCAGAAGGGACCGACAGATTCGAAGTACAATGCAGATTAATAAGCATTTGCAACAACTGACAAAATCCTGTGAACATTTTATTTTGCTGCTTTTAGGCCCATCTTTAATTTGTTATTTTTCCTTCTAGCCCTCACAACATCTAATAGTTGTAACACCATCGTTTGGGAGTTGAGCCATTTGGACAATATTAAAGTGGTTGCACTAACAAAAAAAAAAACAAAAAAGAAAAGGAACAAAAATAGGGATTTGAGATGAGTCACAATCAGCGGTAAATGACAGATCAAGCTGTTGCTGCTTTTCCTTTCGCGTTTCTGGAGGCATCTAAATATAAAGTGTTAAGTTCAGAAGAAAAGGTTCCTTGGTCAACAAGCAGCTTCTCACCTCACAAAGCTGCTAAACCTGATACTCAAAGCAAGAGAAAACAGACTTGGACAGTCCAGGTTTGAGCTCCAGCTGAAGCAGGCAAGAAGTGAAGGGTAATAAGCTTCAGGAGTACGTTCATACGCCTGTCTGCACTAACCAAGGCAGTCTGTCTTCTGCCAGAAAAATTCCCCAGCACATGACAAAATGTTCTGCAAAATGCAAAGGCAATACCCGCTAGACCAGCTAACAGCATCCTCCCGTCTGCCCTGCAAGGAAAAGGGTCTCTTGCTCAGCTGACACCCAAAGCATTTTCCAAGTGGCACCTGCTTACAGACGTTCCTATGGAAAACTCACAAATGTCTGTGATGGCACCACTTGGACAGTGCTGCCCATGTCCCGGGGGTACCTACTCCCCCATCTCCTACAGCTCGTCCTCACCTCTCCAAGATAGGTAGACACAGGGCCCAAAGGTACAACAGTGTTAAATTCACCCAGGACAAATGAGATGATTGGGAATCCAACTGCCACAGTGCACCCACCCATCTGCCCTGTTTGGTTTATGCCAGCTGAGGGCAGAGCCCCACGTGCAGGGGACGCGGCAGGCACAGCGCGCACGAGCCGAGCGGAACTCAGCGCTGCGGATCCAGCTGCAGCTTTGGCTTTGGGCACAACGGGCACAAGTCACCGCCTTTTGCAGAAGCTCCCATGCCCACGTTTAAAATAAAGAAAATGCCAAGGTGCCATGAAGTCAGTCTCTGCTCAGACGAGGGTTAAGCCTCCCGGCCGCAAGGAAGGCGACACTCTGCTTGGCCGTTTCCTCCAGCACATTTAGGTTTTATTTTCTGACCATTTAGGTTTTATTTTCCCAATTGCCACGTTCATCCTGGAAGCTGCTATTGCCAGGGAAAGGATAAGGGGAGGGGGAAGGACAAAGAACACGAGAGAGAGACAAAGCGCTACAAGCTGTGGGAGGAAAAACAGCCCCGGCCACTGAAGCAGCTAGCCAGGTAATGTCATCTGAGGTCTGCTCAGAGCTCTGCCTCCTACGTTTGGTCCTGTGCGTAAGAACCGGTGGGAAATCTGACCGGCTTGATTTCTTTCAAAGCCCTTGAAAGACAGAGAAAGGAAAAGGAGAGCAAGGGAGAGCACGAGGGCACCCATCAGCTCTTCCAGCGGCTCCGATAACCACCTCATTCATGACGCAGCCACGAAGAAAAAGCCCAACGACATTTTTTATACATCTGAGCATCATGAAAAAACAAATTTAAACCAGAACTGCGCCGGAGCGATTCCTCATTCGCTCGGCAGCCTTTGAAAAGAACAGAGGGAATTTCTACAAAGGCAACTCGGGCTCAGAGCTGGTGCTCAAAGGACCGGTCCTTTCTTCTGCCATCCTCCCCCCGCCCAAGGCAGCGATTCAGTCGAGTGACACATCTGACACAGCTCCTTGTAAAAACCCGAGCACCGAGGCGGTGGGATAATGGAAGGCAGCAGAGGTGGCAGGAGGAACAGCAGCTCGATTTCACGTAATGGACTGAAATGCAAAAACCATCCAGGAGATGCAAACAAAGAGCCGAGCAAGGGGGACGGGGTGTTAATCTAAGCAGACAGCTCTGTAATTAGTCAGAGTGATTCCAAGCCAGTTAAATGGACCTTGCAGTATGGATTTACGTTTACAAAATGATTCCTCTCCGCTAAGAATGTAAAAAAATAAATTGCCTGCCTTTACTGACGACTTTGATTTGCTTTGCATATGCATAACTGTGAGTTCAATTTAACGGCCAGCACCGTGCAGCGGCCCCGAGGAGGGGACCTGCCCGAGGTCCTGCAGCCGGGTCACGGAGCGCACGAAGGGCAGGACCGCGCCGGTTGCGCGAACAAACGCTGATGTTTTTGTCTCTTCTTTTTGATTTGCCGGGCCTCGACGGGGTTTCCTTCTAACCCCCTGTAAAAATGGCCGCAGCGATGTAAGCCTTGACCTGCAGAAGAAGGTGCAGTCTGCTCCTCTCCCAGCACAGCACCACAACCCAGCAGCAGCTGAGCCGGCCCCAGCGCAGGGCACGGCTGGCCTGGCACGCACCGAACCCCACGCCTGAGATATTCCAGACCAAACCATACCCGAAGGCTCGGGCACCTGCTTCCCAGCAGGGCCAATCCCACCCGCTCTCTAAACCTGCACCGGGCGAGCATCTCAGTTTCCCGCGAGTGATGCAGAAGGCCCTGCGAGAGCCGCTGGGATGGAGAGGACACCTGAAAGCCTGCTCTCTGAACTCTGCTCGGCAGCCTCTTCCTTGGAGGAACAGAAATCAGCTCTTCTTGCACAGAGCTGACAGCCTGCAAGCTGCTCTCTCTGCACGGGGCCACGCAAAGGGGTCCCCGCACACTCCAACCCCCGAGTCAAATGGCAAAGCACCACCTTCTTCATCTTTCAGCAGAAACCAGAAACAGCTCGTAAGGAAAAAAGTCTACTAGGAAAAAATGTTCCCCTGGAGCAAAGCCCACATGAAAGTAGCCCACCATGAGCAGCCTCTACATCCAGCTTCCATTTCTGAAAACCACTCGGATCCCTGCATTTTGCTGCTATGCCAGTTACTATTTATAAATACTGCTGCTTGACCAGTTACTTCTCATTATGTCTGTGCATTTAAATATATTGCCTAGTGATAGAGAAGGAGGCTCCACCCGTCCCGGCACTCACGCTCTTATTTGCTGCAGCTCACTGTCCACCTACTGCTCTTGATCTCCTCAGCCTCACTGCAGCAACCTCCTGCTGTAAGTGGTTCTTCAAGGCAACTCTTCAGGACAGATTCTGTGACATGCCAAATAGTTTTCTGCCCCCTGCCTCTCCTGCTGGAAAAAAAACCCTATTCCCCAGCATTTCGTCACTCCAAGATTTATTTTCTTCCTCCTTTGATCTTTCCCTAATAGAATCTTTCCAGTGATGCTCTCTGTAGGACAAAGACTTTAATCATGCAGTTTGCATGTGAATAATCAGCCTCAAGGTATGCAAAAACCCCCATCTTAATTCCTTCCCTTTTCCTACCTTAAAACTAAACGAAACTAAACATTTCCAGGACACCAAGATTAATGACTAGCTGTACGGAGAAAGCAGCCAGGCTCAGCTTCCCATCCAAACTGATGTCTTTGTTGACTGCCCAAAAAGTGCCTCTCGCCAGCTTGAAAACGTGGGCCAGGAAGAAATGTCTCTTCTGGTAGCAGGACTGGCTGGTCAAGGGACAGTCTGCCAGGAAACAGCACACCTAGACTGAAAGTACACCCTGCACTTGGTGCAGGGTACTACACGGGGACGTTTGGCCTGTAGTGAGCTAAGAAGCTGCTTCTAAAATGGGACAAGAAGGAATGGAGAGGTTTTCTTCAAGTTTCTGGGAAGAAGCACATCCATCGTACGATGCCGCACTGTCGGTAAAGAGCAGAGACTGAGCCAGAACAATCCCTCTAGCACCACGTTCCTTAAATTGCAAGAGGGGAAGAAAGCCCCGAATCAATAAATCAACCAAGGGAATGCAGAGTATAGAGCACACAATTAAACTGTGGTTGAAAATTTCCACTTTTATTATCACAGACTCGATTTCTGCTTTGGTTTGAGTCTACCCATGAGCTCAAAACATCCTTTTTACCGCTCCGCCTGCCTCCAATATTTGGCAGAGCCATCACTGCAGAGCCAAATTGCCATTACTTCTTCCAAAAGAGAGGCTGGAGCAAAACATTTCTTCAGTCAAGACAAGCCCAGCACCCAGGTGGGCTCCTCGCCGAGCCACCCCGCTCTCGCTGGCTCCACAGCAGTGTTTTATTGCTCACTAAAACTTTAAAGAAAGGGGTTAATGTGAGCCCGGGCTGGCTGTGCCGCAGCTGCAGCACTACCGAGGGTAGCTGGAGCTGATGGCATTTTGAAACCTCCTTCCTTGGGGAGCAGGAGAGAGCGGGCTGGAAGATGGTGATTCTTCAGTAGAAATGAAACAAGCCTGGCTTTCAGCAGGCAAATGCTGAAGGTAATGGGATTCTGTGTGAGTTATGAATTTTAAACACTTCTATAAGCTCTGTCGTTTCCAGCTGGATATGAGCTCCTCCGAGTGAATAGGAATGAGGAAGGCTTCGGAGAACTGCTCTTTTTGTTTGCCGAGGTCTCCCTCCCTCATCTCCAGCTCACCTCTAGATTCCTTCCCAGCTGTGCTGTAAAGCTCTCGAGACGCACACGAACCATCAAGCAGACACCAGCATGCACTGGTGGAAATGAGAAAGCTCAAGTTCCAGCTTAAGATGGAGAGACATTTCCTAACATTCCTGTCATGCTTTAGAAGATCCAATTTAATTATCTTCAATCAAAAGCAAATCAATTGATTAAGTTTCTAATGAACACATGATTTTAAACTGCCACAGTGACTCAGGAATTACAACCCCAGAATCTTTCATCTCAGGAGAGCCAAATCACCGTTCCTTCCAGAAAATACAGAGCAGAGCAAAGTGTTCCTTCAGTCGAGGCAAGTCCATCCCCAGGTGGGCTCCTCTCTGAGTTACATCACTCTCCTGTCACTGAGTTTTGAGGGCTAGAAAATTACGGGCACATTTGCCGATTACAAAGAAAATCCAGAGGCTTCCCCCAGCCCTCCTCTGCTGTGTGCTGCCTTTCCCTGCTCCCCAGGAGGAGCCTGGTCCAAAAGTGAGGTCCTTCTGCGTGTGGTCTGTGTTTGGATTGTTGGAAAAACAACAGCTAGATCAAAGCGATGCTGTTGTAACAGCCAGGACTGGGAATGCTATTGAGGAACAACTGAGTTGAATCAGCCCAATATAAACACTCCAGTTTTGGTCTATAAAAGAAATGCAAATGGTCCATTACCCGCCAGTCAGCCCAGTGCTGCATAAATACAAGGAAAATTTCCCTCCCTTCTGGGCTCCAGCCCTTCACTCTGCAGAGCTCTGCACCTACCCAGAGAGTCAGATGCCACGAGAGAAAGGGGCTGTCGAGCGGTGTTAAAAAGTTCAGTGCTGTTAGTGACGTCAGAGCTGCTTCTTTGGGAGGAAATAATGCAGAGGGGATTGGAGGCAGAAGGATCAGCCATGGAACTTTTTGCACAAAAGCAGATTTCTATGAAACACTCAAGTCTTTCTGCTTTTAAGCCACAGCCTGGGATTTCTTCTTTTTTATGTCCTATTTTAACGACGTACATATAAACCCACATAGGAAATTAGCCAGGCAAGGCTTCCCTGGATGAGTAACACAATAAAGTGGCTGCGCCGTAGAGAAATAACTACCCACGAAAAATAACCCAGGGAGCAGTTAGAGCCAGAGTGCCCAGCTGCTGTCCATGGGACGGGGTGTCTGTCCTCGCTGTCATTCTCCAGCCAGCGAAACCTCAGTGGATGTGAAATTCCTGGATGCGCCACATTTTGTGCTCAATTTCCTAACAGCACTGCTGTCCTAGAGCTGGAGCCAACAGCCCTCACTTCCAGTCCCTCCAGCAGAGCAAGAGGGACTCTGCTCTGCACGTAGCCAAACACAGGAGCAGCATTTCTGGTGTTCTGAGAAATTTGGCAGGAGCTAAGATGTGAACTTTCCACAAAAGCTAGTGCAGGCATGTGGAGAAAGGGGACACCAAAGGAAGGGTAGGAGAGTTTTACTCACCTATCAGTGAATTCAGAGAAGAGTAAGAGCTGACTCGTCTCATCTTGTCAATAGTCTCAAAGGACAGGATATACTCTTCATTCTCAGGGCTGCCCAAGGTGCTGCTGGCACTGCTGCTGGTGCTGAGATTCCCAGGAGAAAACGCAACAGAGCTTCCAGCTGCCAGAAGAAAAAGGAGGCAGGTGCTGAAACAAGGACTGGTTGAGAGAACAGCTTTCACCCAGCAATAACAGACCTCTTCTAAATCCTGCAACCCTCAGTGAAGGTGCTGGCAAATCCTCATCCTCCCCTTCTAAATACCGAATGTTTCAATACAGAGCAAGCATCGAGGGGGCAGAAGAGATTTAGTTGAAAATCCACATAATATAGGAAGTTAGAAGACACATTTTTGGTCTCCAAACACACAGGAAAATCAGTAATAATAACAACCAGAAAATTGAAACTAATTATGAAGGGGTTTCTCATCTAAGCCCTTGGAGCTGGCAGCTGGATAATCCGGGCTAAGTTAGTTTCAGTTCATGTTGCCATGCACGTGGTATTTCCTGGCTTGCAAGAGGCAGGTAAAGAGGAGGAAAAGAAAAGTGAAAGAATTTGGCCATCTCTCTTACATTCTTCATTCAGGCTGAGGTTCTGCAAGGACTTGTTCAGGTTCCTGGCTGTGGTAACTGCTCGGATGTTCCCGTAGGAGCTGACGGACCGCAGCCTCGGCGTGCACGGACCATCTCGCACGGGGGTCAAACTCCCACCCTCTGGGGATGCAAAAGTTGGCAATTACAGATGTACCCAAAGCAGTCGTGGCCTTTTGGTTATCTCCCAGCAAATACATAACTGAAATACTGTCCACACCAACAGAACGTAGTCATTGTTCATCAGGCTAAGACAGAATGAGGTATGAGAGAAGATCCTCTGTGTGTGTACCCAGTGAGGAACGCGTGTCTCTGCTGCTCAGAAGGTGATTTTGTTACATCCAGTAAAACCAGTGGAGCCGAGCCTTGCCAGTGCCGGCCGACTACCCAGAGAGGCACAAGGACTCCTCTCCCCAGGTTGCTGCTGGGCCACTGCCCAGACACTGTGCTAGGACAGGCTGTTGCAGCAGACACCATTTAGAGGCAGCATTTGCAGGCTTCTGTCTGCTTCTGCTCATTAAAAATCCAGTACATTTTCTTATTATAAAGAGTTAGGAAAATTCCGGTTTCCCGACCAAATTTCAGGCTTGGTTTCAACTTACATTTCACCCATGACCTGGATACATACAATTTCCCAAACTTTCTCATTTTCAATCCTAAACAAACACACACAGAGTACCATGGCTTCAGAACAGCTATTTTGTCTCACTGCAGAGGTGGCTGCATTATGGTGGTGGGACCAACGCTTCCAGTGCATCCTACTTAGAGAGACGTCAGGATTTTTTTGGGTAGGGAAAAACACTGTGTAAACCACAGGGAATGTTTATTTCCTGCAGCGAAAAGGGCAAATGGGAAGAAGCTTGTTTTCCAATAAGCTTTAGTTATTCTGACAATAGGGAGATCAAGCTGCTCATCGCAGAGACAGCGCATGCCATTGTCTCCGAGTTTCCATTGCAACAGTCCCATTATCCTTCAAGATTCCCAATGTACTTAAATATCTAAAGAAAATACGAGGTTAGCAACGATTTCACCAGGGCTTTCCGTTCCTCACATAAAGCAACAGACACAACAAAAGGGATGGGACGACAGCACAGAGCACAAAGCTTTTCTACTGCTCCTTGTCTGGTGCCTTACAAAGCACACGGTCAGTTCCTTGCTGTGGGATGAGGTTGCTCGTTAGGTCAACGTGACACGGAAGTTTCGGGATAATTCGAGGGGGGGGAAACATCTGCTAAGCCTGTGTGCTGCCTTGACAAATGTGCTTCAGTCTTGATGGGAAGGGAATGCTTTTGAATTTGACAGGGTGTTGAGGCTCTGCAGCTTGCTGGTGAGCTGTAGCTGGTTTAGATGCAGGCTCAGCAGAGGATGCAGTTCTCCAGTGCACTGTCTTACAGGGCTAACTGGCCACCAGAGTGACCCACCGTGTCACTCAACTTTGTCGCAACAGCGCTGTTTGATAAATCACCACCAGCAAGAATTTCATTCTGATGGGCAAACTCCCTAAATAAAAGTTCCCAAGCGCTTTCAGGCTGTACATTTCCCACCCACACAGCCACCAAACACCTACCCGTGGCAGCTGGAGAAGGGAGTGGGTAATTCTTCTCTTCTTCCATGAACTGCAAGGCGACAGTGCAGAAATTGCTCTCGTACTGAACCACCAGGTGACTCAGAGCCACCACCAGCTCCTATGGAAAGAGCAGAAGAAACGGGTATTTCATGGTTACATAGGTCAGAAATAATAGATCAAAGGGAAACACAGAACAGTATGGGCATGGAATGGACCTTAAAGATCATCTTGTTCCAACCCCTCTGCCATGGGCAGGGACATCTCCCACTAAAGTAGGTTGCTCAGAGCCCCATCCAGCCTGCCCTTGAACCCTTCCAGGGATGGGGCATCCACAGCTTCTTTGTGCAACCTGTTGGTCATTACTGTTGATGTTACTGGGTGGTACTGTCAAACGGATGTGGTGTCACAGGAAGCACTGAACTGGTGACCAGCACCTAGCTCCCTCTGCTCTGCTCCTGTGCGTGCAGCAGCCTGGCCCACGAGAAGCGTGTGTCACCTGCAGAGTGAGGATCAGTGTCCTCAGCCCTCCACAGAACAGCCTGGCCCTCTCCCCGTGCTGCACACGTATGCAGGGAGCAGAGCTCTCGTCCTACAGTCTGTCCCATGTTTGCTGTGAGCTGAAAGAAGAAGGATCTGACAAGAAGCCCGTGGGGACACAGCTCAGCTCTTCCACAAACTGCTCTGGTGTTGGAATCCTACGCTGCTGTCAGTCTCACGCTGACCTGCAACACGAGCAGCTGACACAAGAACGGTGTTGCCTACCCACGAGGGATCATCAGTCCCTTTCTGCTCGCAGCTGCAACCTGAGAACCTGAATTAGTGGGGTGGGGAGGATAGAGAAGGTGAAGTTCAGACCCTCAGTCAGGTACCACTTGCTCTAGGCGCTTGGAAACAGCAACCAGGAGAGGTGGAGAGCTGCCTTTGGTTGCTGTTTTCTGTTCAGGAGACTCATCTCCAAACGAGAGATTTATGTATCTCGGAGAGCATGCCGCGTGGCATGCAGTTCTCTCTTGAATTAAACTGATTAAATGCCGGAACGAGGCAAGAAAATTAATCCTCACAATGCCGGTGACAACTGTCAGGGTGTTGGTGTTCCAGTTCAGTAAACACAAGCATTAGGACACCTAAGTACACCTGCCAAGAACAAGCCAGAATGTCAAAAACTATTTAATGAACTATTGCTGCACAACGGCGCATCAGAAACTGCAATTCTCCAAAACCTGAAGAGCTACTTTGAAGCCGTCTGTCACCCGTCCTTGTGCCTTCAAAAGCAGCAAGATCTTGTTACTGACAGAGCTCTCATTTTCTCCCCGCAGCACTCTTCCTCCCTCTCCTCCTCCTCCTCCCCTAGGACTGCCACATGCTCCGTGTTTCTAGCAACACGTTACTAGTCCCTTTAAACCCCGAGATGCTGTGAGGTAAAATACTGGCAATCACAACAGTAATCAACAGGAGAGTTGATCAGCAGAAGCGCAGCCCAGCAAGAATTCTCAGGGTGTTGTGCACCTGAGAAAGACTTCAGCATCATGGCTCTCCTTCCTCACCCCTTTCTTCACATTCTCTTTAAATTAACAGACGGAAAGGATATAAAAACTCCCGCCCCGAGATCGTTACTCCCATTTCGGACAATTGCTTAGCAGCACACATGAGCTGCACCAAACGGCAGGACCAGTTTGATCTGGCCAACAGTCTCACACAATGACTGGTATTACTCCTGTCAGGAGGCTCCTCCCACCTCAGAGTAAATGAAACGTAGTGTGTGGGCTAAGAGAGGGCACGTGGGCTAAGAGAGGGCACGTGGACGGTGAGCATCACGGGACGGTGCAGCGGGTGACGCCTTGGCGGCTGCCGGTGTCACCTCTGCGTGTTGCTCCTCAGCAGGAACTGAGGTTGGGAAGACTTTGTGGTGAAACAGAGATTGCCAGATGGTAATGCAGAGCTCACCAGCAGGAGCCCACCGAGCTCCCGCAGCGCCAGCCCCTCCTTACCTTTCTGACCATGGGGCTGCCGTCGTTGATGAGCTGGGCCAACATCATGGCTACGTTGTGGTCGATGGTGGTGGAGTGATCGGTCCGTTCAGCAGAGTTGCCCACAAACGTTCCCAGCGCAAAGACCGCGGCGCAGCGAACCTGTGAGACACGAACATTCGTGGTTATTCACCTCTTGTTTCCAGCCCGAGGTCTGCCAGTTGGAGTCTTCTTATCCCCACAAATGGCATCTCTGGAAACCTGGACTGTTGTGTCAGGTAAATAGCGAGGGTTAAAGAGATGCCCATGGGGAGTAGAAACCAAAACAGATTCAGCAAAGCACAAAGTTTTAAGTATTCACAGATGCAGGAGTGTGTTTAATTTCCCAGAATACTTGGTGACCTTCCCATGGGTGATTTTTCCAGTTGACGTTGCCTAGAATATTAATTAACAGGAGTGAGGTACACAGGGAGTTACGGTTGGGATGTGAATCCCTTCAAGAAAAGTGCTGAACTGCAGCCTTCAGATGAGGGCTTATGGAACAGCAGGAAGATGATGGAATACAGAAAAGGAGAAGGAGCAGCAGCTCGAATCGGGGTGAATTTTGCCAGATCGCCAAAGACAAGAAGGATCAGATGGCTCGGTAATGCCACAGCTTGCCTTGGCAGGGGCTGCAAGTGAGCGTGTGCAGCACAACCAGCAACTGCAGGATCCAACACCAGTAGAAACACCGGTTCTGGCTTCTCCACGAGAGGTGCAGGTGTCCAAGAGGGCCGGCAAACCCGACCTCCGCACCAATCCCGCTCCTGACGCGGGGCAAAGAGGGGGCCAGAGCAAGGAGGTGGAGGATGCGGGACAGAAAGGCTGCAGGTCAGAGAGGATCTAATCGCTAATCGCTGCACGGTGGCAGTGGTGTTTCTCTCCAGGCTCGCTTCTCCCACGCACACTGTAATTTGGCTGGGGTCTGACAGGCTCTGTCAATCACAGCCGGGCTCTGCACGAGAATTGCTTCTCCCTTGCAGAGTTTGTCACAAAGGTAAAACACAGGCAATTAAAGATGTATTTTCACACAGACCAGGAGGAGAAGTTTTCATACCTGGGACAAAAAGACTAGAGGGGTTTTTTTTGCGACACGCAGCGAGTTTTGGGACCACGTTTTTAACAAGCTTCTGATAGGCAAGTAAGTAAAAAATGTGGCGTTTCCCAACTCCAGTGCCAAGACTCCAGAGCTTTCAGGCTCTGTGAATTCCCCCTGCATTTCTTTGGCTCCTTCTCTCGCAGGGTTTGCACGTTCTGCCCCACCGTAAGATCCTTCTTCGAAGCAGACACAATTGCAAAGCTCTCGAAGGCCCTGGTTTTGTAAGAATTTCGGGAGCCCTCTGCCAGAATTCTGACACTTCAACTGGCGCTTACTTAAGAAGTTGGATTCTTACCTCGGGGATGGGATCCGAGAGGAGGCTGTAGAGTTTCTCGTGAGCGCTGTCTCTCACACCGCACCACCTGGCCGAGTCAAAGTTCTGCCAAATGCGTCCTAAACAAATGGCCACCCACTGACGCAGGAGAGGATGGGGATCGTTCAGCTGCTCCAGGCAGATAGCAATCAGGTTTCCTTGAAGGCAAGCTTCCTAAAAGACAAATCGATGCAATTTGTTTTGGATGACAGCTTCCCACCTCAGCAGCAAAAACAAAGATTAGTTCTGAAATAGACAGGAAATCAAGAGAAAATAACGATTGGGTGGTTATACCCTCATTTTGTTAGAGAATACCATTTGGGAGCAGCACGAAGGGAAGGTCAGCTACAGGCTGCTGCAGCTAGTTAATAGTTGAGCGTTACAAATGCTTCCTGTAGCGCATAAAGCCTGGTTTTTTCCTCACTGGAAATACACCTCGCACCTGTCAGAGCCCCAAGGTTTATGGCTCATTCCCTGTACCCTTCCCCAGACCTTTATCACAGCCATCAAGCTTCCACTTGACAGGAACGAGGCACTATTTCTTTAACAGCACATCCCTGCGCTGCCTGGAGGGGTACTTCTTGAGTGACTCATGTCCTTAACCTCCACTTCCAGGTGCCAGGCACATAACGTGTTTGTCACACCTCCAGGTCAATATTTCTTTTAATTCACACACACAAAAAATGTAAAGCCATCTTCCAGTTCAGTTTTCCAGTTCAGGGCTGTGCTTTAATGCAAGCCAGGGCACCTTTATCAAAGCAAAGGCACCATGTAGAGGAGAAGTAGGAGAGGATGAAAGGAAAAAGGACGTTGGGACTCACCTGTCCAGTGTTGTAGTTGTTAACAATCACAGCCAGGATAAAAGCTGTCATCGTCCTGTGTTCAGCCTTAAAACAATACACAATTAATTGTGAGCTAGAAAACAGGCCAGAGAACAACTAGAGCCCCTGCTTTCTGAAACACGAGTCTGAGTGCAGTTTGGACCACATCAAAGGAACAAGAGAGGGCAAAGAGAGCTGGAATTTCTTGTCGTGGTTACAGTCAAGATGCTTCACCAGCCACGCCAACACCATCCTCCCAACCAACCCCGTGCGCTGCTCTGGAGGAGCCACACAACTACTTCTGCCAGGGAACCACAACAAACTTTTGCAGAGGGAATGTGCGGAAGCTGCAGCGCAATTAGGCTGCCTCTGCACCCAGCCCCCAGGAGCCCCCAGCTCCCACCATCCCCACGGAGAAATCTGCACTTATACAGCTCCAAACAAGCGTGCACATCCTGGTTTGCTTTGGCTGTCTCTGTGGTGCAGCCTGGCAGGAGCATTCCTAACTCTGCTGGTCACCAGCTCCCCAGCTCAGCAATGACTCTCCCGGGAGAGCAGAGGGTGTCGCAGGGGATGGAGGTGGGAGCCACCAACCACGTCAGAACAGCGACAGATAAGCTAAGACACTGGCAGCAGATGCTGGAAGAGCCGGAATGAAGAGGACTTGTCCTTACTGGCATATAAGGATCTGCCAGAACTGAAAGGAAATACTTGTGGCCGTTGTCCTTCACAAGGTCAGCTTGGCACGACTGGAAAATGAGACAAGAGAAAAACACAGTGAGTACAATAACACAGAAATATTCTTTCCCTTCCAGTGATGTATGAGGATTTCAAGTCTTAATTGTTTTTCTCAAATCTTGTTTTCATTTGAGAAGCAAAATAAAGCTCCAGCAGGGCCACAGCTGAAGATCCCTGCAGCAGAAGGGCTGACAGGGAAGCACAGGGTCTAAAGCAGGGAAGCCTCTATCAGCCTCCAACTCAACACCAACAGTAGTGGAAAATGTCACCTCCTGCTTAGGAGAGGAGTTAAACTTGACATCTCTCTGTCCCACCTGAAACCTTCACCAGTATCCAAGAGCCACCAAAAGCAAAACCGAGGAGAAATGTGATTAATTCTGTTTCCTTTTTTATATCTATCGGATGAAAAGTATGCAAGATTGAGTCTTCTAAAAGCCCTAGTCTAGTTCTCACTCGATTTCCAACGGCATGTCGAGGCGATGAGCACAGCAGAGATGGGGTCTGCCAATAACTGCTGCTCCTCACCGCCCGGATGTCCAGCCTGGTATCTGCCCAACCTGCCCACAGCCCCGGTGGGATCTGCAGCACTCCCTGGGCTGGCAGCGAGGGCCCTGACCTGGCCTTCCAGAGCACGCTGTGGTCCCTCGCCCGCTGCCGAAAGGCAGGCAGCAGCTCGTGCTGTGCGTGCAGAGGGATGTGGGCACTGCCGGCTGCCAGCACACGGCCCAGGCTGCTGCAGGTGCTCTCCAGGACCCTCCTCATCCCCCCGGCCACCCACCAGCTCTTGCCCACAGGTCTCCAGAACCAGGGAGGTTTTGGGGCGAGTCTGGTCTGTGACTTTTCTTTAATAAACGTAGCACCCTCCTCCCCAGGGTTCTGGGAGGTGCAGATAGCACAATCCTCCCCGGTTCTTTCTGCACCACTGTAGCTGATTTTCCAGCTGACAGCCAGGACGGCAGAGTGTCTGGTGCGTGTCAACGTCCCTCCTTTCACGGGCAGGACAGCTCTTGGAGGCTGCAGCACGCGACAAACCCAGCACATGCTTCTCTTGGAGCAGCCCACACCGCAGAGCCATCGCCGGTCACTCGGCGCGGGGCGGGGGCGGAGGAGGAATTACTCATTCTTTACACACTCACACTCCACACTCCAGCCAATCCCCTGCCTAGACAGGACTAGATTTCGATGAGGAGATTTCAACCCCTCTGCACAAACGAGACCAACGGCTGGATTCTCCGGGCAGGTGCCGGTGGGTGTGAAACGGGCACGGCAGGAGCACGACACAGCCGAGCCCGGCAGCTCCCTGTCCTCGACAGCCTGCCAGGGCAGTGCCGCGGCTTTTCCCGGGGCAGCACCAGCAGAAGCACGTGGCACGCACCCTGGTTCTGCAAAGGTGCCCACTCAGGCTTCGGGTTTGACATATTAGGGTCAACCCGAAATAATACCCGCTACAGAAGTGAAAATGTAAGAGGGGAAACACTGACTTAGCAATCAGACACCCCGTGACTGGGGCTCTATCGTGCGCTTCCTGCCAGAGACGGGATCATGTATTTTTTATCAGCAGGAGAAGGTGAGGGAGGGAACTAATTGTTGAAAGGAGAGGGGATGGCAAGACAGAGATGCAAGAGAATATTTTATTGCTGAAGGGAGTAAAGATGCTGGTTCTGGCAGACCAAAGAGCAGAGGGAATGGATTGATGCCAGGCTGCAGCTACGAGAGGCTTTCCTGACTTCTGTGCAACGCAGCACAAAGAACAAGCTCCCTTTCCTCCCCCCTCTCCTGTTTCATTCTCAGTGTGAATACTTCGTGTTGCTTACCAAAGCCAATCTCTCCGCTCTCGTGTCAGCAAACAGGCACTGACAAAGAGCAGGTTGCCCATCTTCACGCTCCATTTACTGGGCCGTCCCCTGTCCCCTCCCTCGGCAGCATTTGCCGCGCTTCCCTCCCAGAGCTGCTGCCCCCTCCCCCTGCCACGGGCAGCGCTCGGCTGTGGGGACAGCGAGCGCAACAGCGGAAAGAACTCCAAACGCAAAACCTCAGGGCATTTTTTCCGCTGTTTTGTCGTAAAGCACAACCTGCCGAAGGGGGGAGGCACTAAACCAGAGCCTGGGAGGGGGAGATGCTGCTGGTGGCACGAGGGGCGAGGGGCAAAGAGGCCTCTCGGGTTGGCTTTGGCACCCCGGCGCGGGATGACACCGCGCTCCACGGGGACCGTGCGCGAGCCTACCCCGAACCGTACCTGGGGCGTCAACCATCAAAAAGGAGCCGCTCAAGAGCGGCTTGAAGATGAATAGTTTTCATTTTCTTTGCTTTCCAAAACTCTCTTAGGATGTTAATGAAAATATATTTACAAAGCTAAACCTGACAACGCTAGATCAACAGCGGGGAAGAATTCCAGCTAATTTGTTAGTATTCTCCACACTGAAATGGAAGAGATGTAACAAAAATAAACCCCCAAACAGGCAAGATCCAACTTCTACAAGCTGTTCAGACAATTTCATATTGGCTTGTAATTGTGCCCGCAATCACCTGTGTGCACCGCTCCTAATAATGTTATACTGCTCAACTAATCGCACCCACAAACCCGGAGTCATCGATATGGCCAGAGAAATTCACCCGCAGTTACTCACCTGCTTAATCATTTATTTCAAACCCTACAAACTCGAGCTCTGGCTAAGGCTGTCTTCAAAAATCAGGGCTCAGCCCCTAAACCTCATCTCAGAAACTGCCAAAATATTCTAGTGAAGACCAGAACCCTGGACCCGTGATGGGAATAACCTGTCTTCTGAGGGGGGAGGAAACACTGCTGGGCCAACCAACACCGCGTTAGACTTGGAGCAGCATTTTTAAGTTAAAGTCGCCAAAAATTACTTTCATTTCTAGAAAAAAACTTCATCTGAAGACTGCCCACAGCCCGTTCTGACACCTGACAGGAACGGCCTTGAACAGAACACGTGTGATGACAATCTGAAGCGAAGGAAGCGAGGGAGAGCGCGCGTGTGTGGAGACGCGCTCTCGCCCGGGAACGCGGCACACGAGACGCGCGCGCGTTTCCAGCCCCTTCAGCGAACAGAGCAATATCTTCCCCAGTAAAGATGCTACCAGTGAGAACTGGTGGCTTTTACCCAGGGTGCCAACAGCCTAGAAGCAGAGGAGGGAGGAAGAACTGTGAGATGTCAGCAGACCCGGGCAGGTGTGAAGAGGTGGGTGGCTCAACCTACCCAGTGCCAGCACCTTCCTGGGGGTTCCCATTCCCAAAGCTCCAGAAGTCAGACTCCAGACACGCCCAATGCGTGAATGAGATCACGTGCTGGTCTCCAGCTAACGCAGCGTGGTTTTGAAGGACCTCAGGTCTAAAGCAACTGGATAAAGCCAAGGGGGCTGCGGGGGGTGGGGTGAGGAAAGCACGCTGCTGAAACCCAACAGGAAGAGCCAAGTTCAGAAGTACTCACACTGTCCACCGCCAGAATTTTGGCCCAGATGAAGACAAGGAGCGGTCTCAGCTCACGAGCTGAACTTTGAAGGAGCTTCAGCACATACGGGAAAATGCCAACAGACAGGGCCTGGGGAGCCAGAGAGAAGAGCAAACCCTCGTGAAGGGCTCCGCTTTCCTGCAGCGGCAGCCGCAGCGCGCAGGAGATGCGGCAGCGCGTTTATCGGCACAGGCGAGAGAGCTGGTAGAAAGCAATTTCATACGTTTCTAGTAAAAAGGGGTTCCCTGTGTATTTGTCTATTGCTCGTTTTAATCTTGGATGTCACCAGATATTTTCAGACTCATTTGGTCCGTGGAGACCCAGAGTTAATCTCGCACCAGCTTTTACTCATTACAGCCTGTGCTATTTTATGCTTCATGATACGCTGTGCTCTCCTCAGACGGGGCCGTTTGCTCTCACAAGTAAACATATTGCACAAGCTCAATAATTACAGCCTTCCCCCTGGAAATTAAACGGGCCTCTCGCCTTACACAGACTTTTTACCGAGCCTTTTCCACAGGATTAGAGACTGTGCTCACAGGAGGCCATGCAACACATGAAACACCTTTCAGAACACCCCCAGGAGCGCTGATACCCTCCCCAAAGCACAACGTAAAGGTAACGTATGGCGGGGGGTTCCACCCACACAGCTGAGCATCACCCCATGACACGGCCAGCGGGGTTTATGAAGCACTCGGCGGCCAGAGCCAAGCTTTCTGTGGTTGACCTGCAGCTATGTCTTGATCCTCATAGATGTTTATAACCCAAAGGTCTTAAAATCACCTTTCCTGCACCCCTGCTTCTGCCACTGAGGGCTAAGCTGTCTGAGAAGTAATGCAGAGGGGAGTCTTGGTTGAGATGAAGGAGTCCCTGAGACTTTTTAGTGTCCTTTAAGTCCCATCATTGAGCTATTCCATGACCAGCTGGTGGTTTGTCTTCATTGCTTTTATCAACAAATAGCTCCATTTATAGGAGTGTTTTAAACTGTCCCTCTCTTTAATTCGTATTTATTACACTGTGCTAAGCCACTTTCCAAAACACAGAATGCAGCTGCTGCCTCCTCCTCACAGCTTATAAAATCAAGAGACCACACAGATAAAGGAAGAGAAGAAAATAATGCAGCCACTAAGCTGAGAAAACAGTTGATTAATATATCTGTTATTTTTTTTGTTATTTACTCCACAGGACAGACCCTCTTATTTGTCCCAGCTATTTCTCCCTGTCACTAGTGTCCCTTACACTATTTTACACTGAGCTATTCCCAAGGAACTCCTCTTTGTTGTGATGCAAACGAGCACCTCTCCGGCCTTTTTCATTAATACAAACCACTTCTCTTCTAGGGATGCTTGCTCCAATTTCACACACAGGAACACATAAAGCACTGGTCATTTGTCAAATCTGTGGAGTGTCTTCTGCATCCTCCTCCCGTAACCCCCCCGTTCGCATTTATCGCCCGTACTGAGCTAAACTGGACTTGAACAAGACAACACGGAACATCCACGCACCAAGCTGACCGCCCAGGGACCCAGGTCCAAAAATCTTCCCAGCAAATCAAGAGCTCGCAGCCGGTGGACTTGGCTCAGCAGCACCTGCAGAGGAGAGGGAGAAAGAGGGATAACCGTTACTCAAAGGAGGGCAGAGCCGAGGCCAGAGGAGCTCGGGATCGTCGCGCCCCTTTGGACCAACGGATGCTCTGAAGGAAAGAGCCGGAAGCCAACCCCTGCCTGCTGAACGCTCTCAGCCCGCAGAAGTGTCACCGGGGGGGTGACAGCAGCAGCGTGGCTCAGGAAGCTCTGCAGACACAGGCAGAGGTCGTGCTCGGAACGCAGCCACCCCCAGCCCCCCGGCCCCGGGGGTCCCCGCGCAGCGCAGCTCTGCCGGGGGGGGAGCGGCCCCGACGATGCCGAACGTCCCCATCGTACCGCCCGCCCCTCCCCGGCGAGGCAGGAACACGGTCGTGTCTGCAGGAGGAATTCAAAGGTGAGCAAAAGGCCCAGTCTCCCGTTACTCAAAACGGCTCAGAAGCAGAAAAAGAAGCTCTGCCTTCCTTGCCAAATCGATATAAGAGACTTAAGAGGGAAGCAAAAGGTCACATTAGTCGTTAATAAAAATCTCATTAAAAGGGAGTCTGACAACGATAATGAGGTGGTAGTTTACTGGCTTATACCTACCCTGGTGTGAAATATTAACAGACAGACTTTCAGTTCTTAATCTCCTTAACAGATGTAAGATATTGGAATGCAACGTTTAATCCTCAGTTTAAATTGAGGAACATCCCTCAGCGTGGGTCTCGGGGAAAGAGACTCGTTGATTTAGCTCCCCAATTCCAGCCCCTTCTCAGTGTTTTTCCACACTGCATATTCAAATTAAATTATTTTTCATGTTTAATACTGAAGAATAACTAAATTACCTGGCTCATGTCTCGCACTATGGACGACTGATACCAGATACTGAAGTTGAGCAGAAAAGGTCCAGAAGAAGATGATGACAGGAGGATGTGTTAACTACTTCAACCATTTCACCTCTGAATATCAGAGCTCAGGTCACAGGACAGGCCATAAGAGAAAGGATTTTGGTCATCCTGCCCTAGCTGGCACCAGCCTATTCCACAAACTTACGACAGAACTCGGCACGATTAACAGTGTGCTCGGAAGGGACCCAGCAGAGGAATCCCAGGGGCAGGCGCTGGAGATGACAGCGATGGAAGCTGGGCAGGGCTGAGCCCACAGCCGGGGCCGTGCCGGCAGGCGATGGGAGATGGACAGGGAGGACAGTGCCACTACTGTCTGACCTGCAGGAACAACGCGAGCCACAAACGCTGTCACAGCTGGGGAAAGAACGGATGTCCTGGAGAAGGATTTGGGGGCGAAGATACAAACACGCATCTCAACACCGCCAGCTTCTCCTAGAACCTTTAACCCAATCTGTGCCTTCGGTTGAAAGCTCTGTCTCATTGTTTTCAGAAAGAAAAAAAGCCATCAGTCTCTGTCAGGTTTTGATATTCCCACTTCCCAAACGGATTTGCACAATAACCTGAAGCCAAAACTGACCAAGATATTAGAGACTGTGCTGAGGATGTGGGGAGTCTCTGCACAGCTTATGAACCTTGAGTGAATTATGAAACGAGCTGCGCTGGGGTCACTACGCGTGCACAGCGCTGCATCACACCCTGCCTGGCACCACTGCCCATCAGCAGTCCCAAAGAGGAGGCAGGGGAGCTACTGATGGCCACACGTGCAAGGTAGAGATTAACCAGGGCACAGGAGGATAATTGGGAAGTAACCACCCACATTTCAGCAGGAATCTGACGAGCGCAGGACACCAGAAGGGGACTGCAGCCAGTGGAGTATGTGCCACTCTTGCCCACGTGCCCTAGAGATCACGTGGCAGGAGGCACCTCCACAAGGATCAAGCATCTGTTGCTCGTTAGGATGTGCTACCATTTCTTGGACCACTTCTCTCTTCTCTGCCTCAGGAAGCCACCTGTGTCCAAGCTGCCCCACGCACATCGAGGATTTGAAATGGAAAGCAACTTCCTGAAGTCCACTAAAAGGCCATTTACAGAGGACCATCTCCCTGTCCTTGCCAAACCCAAGCTTTGCATGGCTGACACCATGGCCCTGGCACTCAAACACCTTATTTTCTAGTGGCACATCTAAAATGAGAGAAGAGAACAGCCTTTGTCAGGCGACAGCAGCACAGCTGGAACACTCCTAAGGGGTCAAAGTGAAAAGACCCTCAAAAGGGGCCAGAAATTGCACTTCCTTCCCTCTCACAAACAGTTGATCTCCAATTTAAAGCATCTCAAACCTGTTAACAAGCAACCTTATTCCACTATACGATTGATATGCTTTAATTATAAGAATAATTACCTTGTCCTGGCTCATTCTTGCTACAGGAAGGAAAGCAGGTTCCTTTGCCAGGTGACCTCTCAATTCCACCGCAAGGTTGAAGTATCTGCAGAGCCGCTGGTGCCAAATAACTCGTTGGAAAGCAGGGAAGTCGGTGCTAGAGCAGGGGCCTGCCTCCCCCCATCGCAGTGATGGACATAAACCATACCTCTGTTTACCCGACTGCTCTCTCGAGGCTTGGGAGGCTCAGGGAGATTAAGATTTTGTCTTACAGAGACTGATGGTGCTGTCAGTCACTGAGCAAGCTGGGAGCTAAGAGAGGGACGGTGAGTCCTCTCACATGGAGCCAAAGCAACCACACACCGTACAAAGGACTGGGACCGTGCTCCTTTAAACAGAAAGGCTTCACATTTTGCTGCCTGGTAGAGAAGAGACCGCAGCTACCTTGAGGAGGGTTTATATTTCTGTCAGTACAAACTCCTGGGGAGGAGAGGACCGGAGCGGATGAGAGCTGCACTATGTGCCTGGCCATAAAGCATTATTTGGAATGAGGCATTACGTTTCTCCTGGATTTACTTCTCCTTTTTATGTACAGACTTGGTCTAGTCTGAGCAAATGCCTACCAGGACTCTCCAGGCATGCTCTTCAGAGACTTGTTTCTATGCTCTTGCAAAGAAATTTCAGGATCGCATTAAAGGGAACACTTTCCAGGCTGTACCAGACCGAGAAAGAAGCCATTTCCAAACTATTTACACTGCAGCACCTTCCACTTTCTGAGAAGAGAAGATAAAGTCTCTGCCTGACAGAGCTGGAATATGGAGGAGCTCATATAGGAGGAAACAACCAAGATGTGCTGCTACTCCATGAAAAATCATGCTAATTCAGAGCAGAAGAGGAGGCACCAGAGCCTGATGCTGTTGAAGCTGCAAAGGGACCACAGCGGGAAGTTTAGCTCGACAAAGGGTGCAGGCGTGGGGGAAGCAAAGCGCTTTGCCTTCATCTGCACGGTCTAGTGAACACCCCAGCAGCTCTAACGAATGCTGAAGGAGCCCAGCTGATTTCTGCAGCAGCGCAGGGCGGGCACGAGAGACGGGCACGAGAGAGGGGCACGAGAGAGGGGCACGGACGCACCGAGTTGGCCCCGCCGAGCCCGGCCCTCACCTGCAGCACGATGGGCAGCTGCTCCGGGGGGTTGCGGTTCTCCACGCCCATGGTCAGCCACACCTGGAAAGCCGTCAGCTGCTCTGCGAAGAAGGGGCTGTGCTGGGGGAGCAAGGACAGGGAAGCAGGTTGGGTTAAAAAAAAATAAATTTTAAAAAAAAAAAAGTGAAGCAAATAGTTTTGGCACCTACGGACTCGGGGGTTATTGTTTCCGACACTGTTCTTTTTTTTTTGACACTTGTTTGTTTGGAAAAGGACATCAAGTCCAGCGCAGCACTGCCAGGGCACCACTGACCCCTGGCCCTCAGCACCACAGCTCCATGGGGGGGCTTGGAAACCCCTCCAGGGATCACGGGGACTCCACCACTGCCCTGGGCA
>WTSP01024063.1:62196-74610 GCA_025331215.1 Actenoides lindsayi
GTTCCTTGGGAGCAGAGCCTGACCCCCCCTGGCTCCACCCTCCTGTCAGGAGCTGTCAGAGCCAGAAGGTCTCCCCTGAGCCTGGGCACATCACCCACCAGCACAGCAGCACTGGAAGAAATGTCCCTTTTGCCACCACCACACCCAGTGTGTGGTACAAGCCAGATACAAGAAAGCACTGACCAAAGTGCACAGCAGTGTCCAGTTAGAAATCCACCAGGAACCAGAAGCTGAGGGGGAAGGAGGGAGGAGGGAGAGTAAACCAACCCAACGTAAAGCCCCGTCTCCCCCCTGCCACCCCCTAGTACGAGCACTGTCAGCCCGCAGACCCTTCTCCAGCAGGGTTATCGTATTTTCTGTGTCTGAGGAGGACAGAACACCTAGAGAACGAGCAGAAATCAGACACACGTGGTCTATAATGTGCTGCTGAAACGGAACAGCCCTGAAGAGATTAGCAGCTGCTTTATCCAGGGCCAGAGCTGACTGTAACCCCGCAGCAGGCACGGCGGAGGGGTGGCAGCAGGTAATCCTGTGACTCAGCCGGGCGGTTGGCAGCCCAGGCACTGACTGCTGCTCCTGCCAGCCCAGTTATGAAACAGGCTGACAAAGCGCAGCACCGCGCCGTGCCGGCCCCTGCCTCGCACCCAACGACGGGTCCTCCCGGCACGGCCGCTGGCCAGCAGCAGCCAACCCTCTCTGATACACAGCGGGCACAAAGCAAGAGGTTTGAGGGCAGAACGTTGATTAGAGCACAAGGAATAGATGGGGGGTGTGTACGTTGGTCTGCTCCAGCCATGTGCCACAGTGCAGAGCTCCCTCCCAAACTAACAGCCAGGTTTCATATTCCCGTAGGTGTCTGAAGAGAGATGTTGAGCAGGTTAACAACTGACCCCTCTCCACAGAGCAGGCTCAAACCTACACGGTACTGATCATGCTGGATTGTAAATCAAAGCCTACAGCAGAGCTCAGAAGGACCCGACCCTGCCTTGGTGGCTGCTGCCCGGGCGAGCTTGGAAACGCGCGGCACTCAAGCTCCCGGCAGCGACTGCACGTCGACTGCTCCACCTACCCCAACTTCCAGCCAAAATACACAAGAATTTACATTGGTCAGGCTTGAAAAACTGCTTGTAAATTGTTTTCACCCTGTCTTGAATCAGTCACTGGTTGAGAATGACCACTCTTATTTGCTGATCTCTTGTCTGATCCCTACCAAGCCTGTGTCTCTCTCATCCCTGAAACACCCAGAGATGTTCTCAATTCCAACTCCCCTGACAGTGAGTGCCCAGATAAGACTAATACAAAATGTATTAATGCAAATACAGATTAATACTAATACAAAATGCATCTCTAACAACTGATGTTGTTAGAGACCTGAAGTAAAAATGAACATAAGCCAGGAGAGAAACCATCCTATATGTTTAAATTTTGAAATAAAGCACATACAGTGGGGAAAGAAAGGGGTGGGAGGATAAAAGCCTGAGGTGAGGGCATCTTGATCAATCCCTGCCCTTGCAAAGTCTACAGTCCTCCTCCTGTACTCGGGTGTTTGGAAAAAAACCTGCAATCGCAGCTGGAAAACCTTTTGGAAGCTTGGTAGAGTAAATAAAATGCAAGAATGTTACAGTAAAATGAGAGGGAACATCACGGTAGAATGGGTAGCTGAGGTTCTACAGTAATTATGATTTAAAGGTTTCCCTTCATGAAATGTCAAAGGAATATCAAGAAAAATCCACCTGACTAGAGGAATTTAAGCCAACTATAATACCAGAAAATTTACTTTTCTGCTCTTTGAGATTCACTACAGTAGAACCCCCCTCCCAGTGACTCATATTAATGATACCGGGCTTAAGAAAACTCTTTGGACATACTCTCAACCTCTATTTTATGCTTATGTGAAAATAACTCTCCTAAGAGATAATTTTCACGCTCTTAAAGTGTTTCATTTCAAGAATCATGCCGGCCCGCTGGGATTTTTTTGGTAACAATACCCTCAGCCAAGACTGAGTGCTCTGAAATTTATTTAAGAGTCAGGTCTCGGGCATCATTTCTCCTGGTAAGAGTTTCTTCCTCACCCACGGGTGTGGGCTGAGCCTGACATCTCATACAAGAGCCAGGAACTGAACGTTGATTTTCCGCCTGCTCCTCTAAGTGAG
Organism: Actenoides lindsayi; assembly: GCA_025331215.1. Lineage (NCBI taxonomy): Eukaryota > Metazoa > Chordata > Aves > Coraciiformes > Alcedinidae > Actenoides > Actenoides lindsayi. The sequence continues at coordinate 64,350 of WTSP01024063.1, forward strand.
GTGAGGAGGCATCTACAGTTTTCCAAAGATATAAACCCTTAAACCCCAGCAATTCAAGACTCAACAAGCAACAGTGATGTGCTAAACTGAGGTTTCAAACAAAGGGTTAAACCGGGTATTACCCAACTTACCCTAAAGGCTGTTCCTTCCTCGATAATTGTAGGTAACTGGGAAAGGCAAATATCCACCGCGAGGTCCCACGCTTGCCTGGAGGGAAAAGGCCAAAGAGGGAGAAGTCATTACAAGTGATCCAAAAGTAATATCAACGTAAATTCAAATCCTGATCATAGAAGTGTGTGGGCAAAGCAGCGTTGTCTCACCGGCTTAGACATGCTTAATATTCCCTATGTTTAAAAGAGAAGTGTAACACATGAAAACTGTGCGGGTAACCAGAGAGAAGGTCTAGTCCAGCATCATATCGGGCTGACCAACAAAATGTGAGCGAGGTAAAAAGATCTCAGCTGAGGTTCCCAGAAACCGCCCCGCTCTGTAACGTAGAAAGAAGCCAGAGCGAGCTGAAGCCGTATTCTACACCCGTCCTCACACTAAAATGGACAACTTTTAAACTAGAAAAATGAACTCAATCCTGGATTAGCTCCAGCGCCGAGCACCCGCCTCTCCATACACACCTCTGTACTCCGGGCACGTCGGGAAGAGCTGACGAGAGCTCGGAGGGTCCAAGCCCCAAGCCACCCACAGCACCCCCCTAACCAAGCCGGGTGCCGCGTCACCGCGCGTGACAACTGCCGGGAAAGCGACCTCGGTCTCTGCCAATCTAACCCTGAGCTGGGCTCTGCCTGGCAACGTTCTTCACAAAGACTGGCTCTGGACGACTCGCCCTCGGGATGGAGGGATGCAGCCTGAGCTAGAAGAAGAGAAACTTTTTAAGGATTTCTGTCTCTGCAGTGACCTACCGTGCCAGGGAACGGCCGGAGCGTTGTGACTGCCGCTGTACCAGTGTCAGGGTTGTAACAGCACGCACATCACGCACGGCGGCCCAGGAGCCCGTGGTGGCTGATTCCGTGCAAAGGAAAACGTGCCAACAGGCTGCCTCAAAACGCTCCCGAATGAAGACAAACGCGTTTGGCCTCCCAAGCTCCTGCAACGCCTCGAAAAAAGTGAAGCAGCTACTTTTTACCCAGAAATGATTATCCCTACTCTCTCCATAGGCGTTCCCTTCACTTTTCATTTTAATACATGAATTTATGCGCTCGGAAAGGCCACAGAGTTAAACCACCACCCGCCGGGCTTCCTACACAAAAGAAACTAATTTACTCTCCAGACACATTTGCTCTTCCACGGCTGGTGGCCATCGTGTGTTAACACCACTAGGATAAGCAATTCTTCTTCTCCTAGGAACTTCTGCAGACACAAGGCCATAGGTGATAATCAATACAGTGTATTTTAGCTACCTGCTCTAACAAGTTCTTAAATCACCCTGGTCTGAGTCAAGCAAAGCCTTCCATTAGAACAGCCACCGAGCAACATCTCTCCCCTCAGCTCTGCTCAGCCAAACACAATCGCTCCCGTTAGACGGAACAATACAGCACAAAGCTCTCGCATTTTCTGCTATGGATTCAAGAGATACGGGTCGTTTCAGCTGCCCCAGACTCTGTCTCTCTGCTTCCCAACATTCACCTTCCACTTGACAATTTGCTGCCAATATAATTAAGAGGTAATCAAGAGACAATCAAAGCACGGGCAGCAAATGCTTCCCACGTGCTCAATAAAGACCCATGCTGGAGACAAAGTGTTTACACAGAGCTGACGAGAGAGTTACTTATTCCTGGTTGAGGCAGAGGCAAAGTCAATTAGTGCAAATAGAAAGATAATTTTGCTTCAAGCAAAGAATGAATATTTCTGACTTTTAGGTTTCTTGGAGGAATGGGCAATACCACCTACAGAAATTCTCTCAAACATTAGAAACCATCTACGTATTGTGCCTGTGAGAGAAGTTTTACTACGCAGGAGAAAAATGGTTTAGGGATCAGAGACAACGAGTCTTATTTTGGCTGCCTATAAAAGGATTCTGCGTGGGTCATTATACTGAGGCACAGAGCTAAGATGCTGAGCTCCTCCAAGTCATTTTAGGTAAGGAGTACTAACACAGCTTTAAAACTGTCCAAAGCAGCCCAGCAAGGTCAACTCTCAAAGGTTTTAAAGTGTTATTAGAAAGAACACACACAAAAAAAGTTAGAAGATATTTTAGTAGATTAAAACAGAATCTCTTTTTTTACACTTTTAAAACCAGGCTGTTAAAAATCAATACAGCCACACAGCCCACATCACTGTCTTTCAGAAGAGTACCCACCAACATCAGATCTCACCACCGCTGCTCAGCACGACCTAGAGAGCTGCCGAGAGGCACCAACTGCCCAGGATGCGCATCGCTGCCAACGGCTCTCCGGCCTCGCCCAGCGAGCCCGACTCACCACTCCTGCTCCGTCTGCAGGAACCAGCAATGCTCCCCCCACCGAGACCCAGAGCAAACGGCAGCTCTGCCTGGAGCGAAGCTTCACAATTGCCACCTACCCCCGAAGAGCTGCACGGCGCTTGGGGTCGCGCGCAAGTCGCCGCGTAGCTCGCTCACTGCGCGGGCGAAAGGGCCAACGGCATTAAACAGGCACCGAAATCACTGAAAGTTTCAGAACAAGCTGCAGGAGAGTGGCAAAGGACTAACTCCTCGGGGCATGCAAAAAGAAATGGAAGGGGAAAAATACTTGTTACAGTCCCGGGGAAAATAATGGCTGTTGGTGGTGAGGAGGAGGAGCGGTGATTGACTGTTTTAATATGCCAAAGGGAACTAGAAAGGTGGGCAAATTGCAGATGTGCTCACGGAACTAATATTGCACTTTAGCTCACAAACAAGAGATAAATTTGGGAGAAGCAGGGGAGCAGGGATGGGTGGTGCTGCATCCTGGAAGTGATTTATGACAGCCAACCCAAGAGATCACTACTACTCTTCCTTTCTTTGCAGAGATTGCTGTTTGCAAAGTGCTTCCGAAGATTTGTTTTCGCTACATTAGTCACAAAAGAGCTTGGTAATACCTCAGCCTTGTTCTTTCCTCCCTCCTTACTGTGTTCTCCTAATAATCCTGGACCCCCCACCACGACAAGACGACACGATGTCGTATCCACTGGGCGACAACCTCCTGAAATACTGCAGTGTTGCACCTTCACTCTATTATGGTACTGAAGAAAGTGTTAGTGAGGTTTTTTTTTACACCACGGCATCCTAGTTGCTCTGCACGTACCACAGATTGATAGAGCATTGCCTAAGAAGAGAGGACGTCTCCTCTTTGTACACCCCAGCCAAGTCAGAAGCCATCACCCACTGAACACAAAGTTTACACGCATTCCTGTCACGTCTCCCCAGAAAGGGCAACGAAACCGAGCGGTCCCACACAGCGACCCGTTTGACCAAGCCCAAAGGATTCCATCATGCACCTTCTGTCAGGAGGCAGCCATTTCCACAAGGTCTAAACCCAATGTGTGCGAGGCAGTAACTGGAAAGAAGCTGGAAAGAGGCGCCATGGGAGGTGAAGCTCGAGTTCCCCACCAGCCAGACCACCAGCCCTCAAGCCACAAGTTCCAACGCATGGCTGCAGCGCCCCGTGAGCTTGCTGGGGACCCGGCAGCTTTCATAGCATCACATCTCACAAGAGACAGAAGCCTCTCCCCGTGCTCCACACGGTGTGTGAAGCAATCTCATTACAGAGAGGGGTCAAACCCACTGACTTTCAGCTACGGTAGCAGGGAGGTCTCCTCAGGTTCAGCTGCTGAGAAAACATGCTTCCTGTCATGCATTTCCCACGTGTATTTCAGAATGTGTGTCTGATAAATCCTCTCCTCAGTTGGAAGATTGACTCAGTTAAAACACAGGCAATAAAGTGTTTCACGTATCCAACCCAAGCAAAGCCGTGCAGCGTGCCAGCACAAACAGCCAGGGAAGAGGCCAGGCCAGCAGCACCCTGCGTCCTGCTCTGCACCGATCCATCGGTTCAACGGGGTTCTCAACAGAACAGGATGCAAAAGGACACTGTGTTTCAGCATAGATGAAAATTAACAGTGAAATGGCATCGCTCTCCTGTAATTCTACAATAAAAATTAAGCGGGGAAAGAGCTCCCCTGAATCCTGTCACTCTCTCCTCCCGTGACAGAAATACTCATCTATTTGTCTTTCTATTTTAGTTGCGATTTTTCATCGTCCTTCAGCACAAAGTCCCCATTCATGTGCTCCCCAGACCCCATCTATCTCTGCCCCCCCTCATTCCCAGACCAGTTTCATGACAGTAGGGACTGCTTAAGCTTTTAACAATTGAACACAAACCCATCCAGCTGCCTTTACTTTGTTTCTCAGAGGTGCTGCAAAGTCTGGACTTTTAAGAACAGAAGGCCGAGAGCTCCAGCCTTGCTCAGTGCCTGGTTTATTGTGCAAACCCATGAAACATTCAGGACTGGAAGCCCTCAGCAGCACTCTAACAGCACAAATGAAATGTGGTTACTGAGATGTGCGTTAGTCTTTCTTCACCTGCACGGACTACAGCAGCTGGCAGATCACGAGGGCAGAGTTTCTTACGCTCAAATCTTCTGGGCTGAATCAAGGTCTAATGCTTTTAATTCTTGTCACATATTTTATAACGTACTCTTGACGTCTTTTAACATTCTCTCTTCTTCAGGGAGTGGTTTGTATTCTATTGCACCACACACAAGATTAGTGAACATGAGTATTTCTCACCGGGACAGTCAAGCTGAGGAGCAAGTAAAGAGAAGTTGGAACCACCCGTAGTCTTGGGGCTCAGGCAGCAGGTATCTGCCTGCTTTGAATTGTGTTTCTGGAACTGTTAAATATTTCAGACTTTACGGAGTATGTTGGACAAGAGTTTTCATGTTTGGGTTTTTTTCTGCAAGGGCATATCCTCTTTGATTGAATTTTCAGGTTTCAGCCGGAATTCACCTGCTTCCAGTGAGAGTGTGAACTCCCCCGGCACGCTGGAGGCTTCCCAGCTGGGAAGCTGCTCAGACATGGTTACATTTAAAAGATATTTATCCCTACGAGTATTTGGTACAACCATGAAATCCTCCTTTCTCTTACCAGTGCATTCTCCTGCTCTGGCCACAACTTCAAGCACGTGCTTTGCTATTTTTGCCCTACATTTCTCTCCGTTAAACCATTTGTAGGCCGTTAATGGGTCTTGGAGATGTTACGGCTGACGCGTAGACACACACCAAAAAAATCTGGTTCACTCATCAGTGTAATCTCAACTAATCTCATCCTTCAAACAGCTCCAAAATCCCTTTCGAACAATCCCTTTCTCCTTGCTGAGATACTTTCCGTGTAGCTCGATGAGAGCCGGGCGAGCAGACCCCCATCCATCCTGCCAAGCTCCCACGGCGCCCGCGGGCTCCGGCTCCCCTCGGACCTGTAATTGGGTTGCTGTATTATGGTTTTCTTTTCAGCTTGAATTTCAAGCTTATTTTATTTGCCGTCCGTTACGACTTTCTTCCAGCTAGAATTTCACGGCCGGTGTATACACTCCTGCAATATTTCTGTTATGGACAAAGCACAGCTCTTCCAAAGCATAATTAAGGTACTTTGGTTTTAATATACGACCTACGTTAGGAAATATTTCCAAACACATTATTAGGTCTTTTCAAAGGCCATGAATATAACTTGCTGGCAACAGCAGTAATGTATAAACCATAATCCATCACAGCAGAGATCGAGATGCTGACGGAGCAGCAGGCCTCCTATTCTTACTGCACAATAGACGGAATGGCTCTCGAAGCTGAACGGAGCAGCCAGTCAATCAATATATATTAATATTAATACTTGTATTATAGTGGTGCCTGCAGCAGCCCAGAACCTACACTGAACAAATACCAATACACAGCCCGCGCCCAGAAGGGTTTAAGCCTAAGCAGGTAAAACAGAGAAAGCCAATAAAAGTAAGAAAGGCACAAAGGAATGAAGCAATATGTCACAGCCTCCCAAAGAGGGCGAGGTCACCGAGATCAGCTCTCCTGATTCCCAAATACAGTGCCCTTCTTGGGGAAATAAGAAGTCTGGCAGCAAATTTTCCCTCAAAAAAAAAAAAAGTTTTCGCTTTTCTTCAAGTGTTCAGGTAAAAAGGGTGATTAACAGGAGCAATAACAGTGGTCTCTCAAATGACTTGGCTAGAACAACACTCCCTTGGCCAACTTTCCTGCCCCTGTCACATCGCCTAGTTTTTCTGAACAGTAAAATGGGTTTGGAGGTTTCAGACCAGGGATCCATCAGATAATTCTTGAATGGAAGGCGCTAGACAAGTGCAGATGACTATTTTAAGAAAATACTTAAGCGAGCCCTAATTTTGTTTCCAAATCTGTCTTTACTCAAAGTTCATAATAACGCTCTGAGCCACCTCTGACAGAAGTGGAATTTTCCTCTTTGCTAGATTTCCTTCACACTGCACATTTGCTTTGGAGGACACTGAGTAAAGTGTGTCAAGGGATCCTCTGCCCCCTTGCCGTCTCCTTTGCGAGTGTTTGGAAGCCACAAGGAAAAAAAGCCCTGGGTGGGACTTTTCTTAAGGAACTTCTTCTGGCAAATCCTAAAAAGCAGCAACAGTGGCATGACCTGTGGGGCTTCACAAAGGTATTTACGGTACCAGTTTGCACCGGAAGAACTACAACATGAGTTTCTTGAATCCACCATGCTACCACGCAGGTCTGAGAGATACAGACCGGGACCCAGCTCTTCCCAGCTTCCTTTCTGCAGCTCAGCAAGTGGATGGCAATCCCAGCTCCAAGGCAAGTCATACTCCCATAGGAAACCAGAAATACAGGCTTGTAAAACTCTGGCAATTAGAATTAATTATATTCCCATAAGGAACTGGAAGAACAGGTTTTTAATATGCTGGTAATAAGCAAGCTATAAATAACTCAAGAAATTTACTGGTTTAATTTCAAGATTTCCGCAAAACCGTGTTCCGCTCGAATGCCCCTGGAAGCACACAGTTCTGTGCCTCAAGCTGGGCCACCTCTGCTGGCAACCTAGCTGGAAGACACCACGGGAACTCTGGCGGGTTCTCCTCCAAAGGTCCCAGTCCCTCACGTGGCACGGTGACAAAGCAACGCACCCTATTTACCGGTGACCAAAACCATCTTCCTCAGACGCCGCTGAGCGCTTCAGGGCAGCGTTTGCCGCGCCCCAGCTCACGGGGAGGTTTAGCGAGGCTGCCTGGTGGATTCCAACCCGAGGCTCCTCTAGTGCCTCCCTGCTTCTCCGGGGCTGAAGGTGCTTTGCCCCAGCAGCGAGAGGCTCCTGGAAGGCTGCCCGCACCCGCAGCTGCTGGCGGGGCTCCGCTGCCAGCTCGCCTCCGCTCCGCACCGCAACCATCCCACGGAGTCGGAGCTCGCTGACGGTCACCGCCAACCTCAGGCCTCCTCTACAGTCATTCCCCCCCCGCCTTTTTTTTTCTTTTAATGGAGGAAGCATCCGAAGGATTTTGAAAACACTGTCAAGCTAAGCCCACAGCTCCCTTTATCTGTCATTTTATCAGCCTCTCAGGCAGTTACCCAGCACGCATCTCCTCCTCCAGGAGCCACATCAGCTCGTCTGTACCTGCCTGTACTTTGCCAAAGTTTGTGCAGTTCTATTCTTAACCACACTGAATAGAAAACGGAAAGCAAGCATTTTTGTTATTACTGTTGTTTTTTTTTTTTTATTATTATTATTATTCATGGGAGATTTGTTTGCTAGTCAAAAGACAATCATCGAAGAGCTTTCCGATAACCGTGCCACCTCCATTTCCACTAATCACCTTAGAAGAAGCAGTAAAAGCAGATGAACTCTGCAGCTAAAGTCGACTTCTTCAACACGGCAAGTTAAGAATCTTTCCCTCAGGCCCTCAGCTCTCCCCGCCCTTCCCACTCACATGTGACGTAGCTTCACTCTGGGGAAATAAAGGCAGCAGATGCCCAGTTTCTTTTCTGTTTGGAGTGGAAGATGACATGGCCGAACCAAAGCTTTTGTGCTACAGAACAACACTACAGTTACGTGCGCACAGAGAAGAAATACATTTGGAGATGGGCATTATGCTGCCACATGCTGCTGCATTTTTGATCCCCCGACTTAATCAGTAAAGCAGTGTGTAGATTTAAGTAGTAACCATCTTCCAGGACCGCGGGGCCTGAAATCTCCTTAAGGCATCAGGCTGTGCAGCAAGGGTGACCTGCGGGCCGTCACTTACCACATGGCGTGCATGTAGGTCGGAGGTAGACGAGGGCTGCTGACAGGGGTGCAGTTGTAGGACCTCATGATTCTCTCTGCCAAGAGAAAGTTCCGGAATAAACTGGCCACGAGCAGGTCTTGCCTGAAGAGCTTCTGGAAGAGGTCTGTCAAGAGATTGGATGCACATCTTTGTAACTTAAGTACCTCGGGTGACAGGCAAAACCATAAAAACACATTAAGGTTTCATTCCAGGAATAAGGATTCTACAAGTTTTGCAGGGACGTGACGTGATGTGACGACTACCAAAAGAAAATCCTGCCTCCCCAGCTCCCTTAAGGCATCGCTGTTACTCTCTGTTTTACATTAACAGAACTAAGTATCTTCTACCTCGAGTTCTTTTTTGCCTTTTCTGGGTGAAATTCCCTTCTTGGTGTTTCACTTAAACTCAGCCTGACGAAGTTTTTGGAAATTACCGAGGGAGAAAAGGACCTCAGTGTACAATTTAATCAAGAACTACAGCCCTGTTGACTGCCAGCTTGATGTGCTTATGAGAAGCCAAAACAAATCCTAAGAGGTAGCAAACGTGCCACCTTCTACAGAGGCAAAGCAGAATTTACGCCGTACCGAGCACCAGAAAGAGCAGAGCTGGAAAAGCCTTTACAAATGTGGCCACCCATGCTCTAGAAATACCAACTCAAAGCAGAACAGGGGTAGAGGAATGGGATAAATTTGCTCCTGGGAAACGCAGCCTGTCTTACCAGCAAAGAGGAAAAAAACCTTTATTTACGGCACTAACAAAGGCTGGAAGAAAATAGATTGCTCTTTACAAACACAGTAAGAAAGAAAATTATTCAAGCTAAAGCAATCGTGTTAGCACTACAAAAAAGCCCTTCTGGTTCCTACTGATCAGGTTGCTGAAATGCTTCTGGTAAAAAGAGTGAATTTAAACAATTTAACTAGCCATTAAATCCAGTCTGGTCCGGTCTTTCAATACCAGGCTTTAATTTTCCCCTTCTTTCAGTGTCTCATTTATCTTTCTTACTTACTTACACCCTTCCACTCTGACTAAGCAACGCTCGGCCCTGCTGAAAGCCTGGCAGACCTGCCCCAGCCCTACCTCTCGGCAAGACGTTCCAGGCGATGGTGTCGGTGATGGCGGTGAAGATCCAGTTCAGCTCGCCCAGGGGAGTTCTCCTGTCATTCAGCCTTCCAGGAATCCTGTCGGGGGGAGAAAAAACCAAGTACATTTCCTATTGTAATAATTTTTTTTTTTTTTTTTAAAAAGATAAACACCTACAAGAGAGAAAAATCTTGGTGCCAACAAATCATTTACATGAGTGGAGGAAGAAGGAAGAGCACCTGACCATTAAAAGAAAGGGGAGCAATTCAACCTTCATCTTTCAAAGATTCAAGGCATACACACTTCAGAGGAGCACGAGTTATCTGACATTTCTGAGGAGCAACCCAGTGAAATTCTGTAACCTGAGATATGCAGAAGGTCAGAGCAGACAAACTAATGGTCTCCTCTGGGCTTAACATTTATTACTCTAAGCATCAATAAAGCAGAGACAACGGCCCGACCAAAGCACACCCAGTGAAGGTGGAAGAACAATGTTCCACCAGGAATCTTGCTGGTCCAGAGTCCAGGATCTTACTTGTATAGACTGTAAAAAGTCACCCACAATTATCTCATGCAGGAGCTGAATGAAGATCTCACACTGTAGCTGTTCATCTTTAATAAGATGTGAGGTCCACAGAAGCTGCAGGACCCACACGCAGTCGATTTCTGTGATTGCAGAGACCAAACAACAGCCAGGCTCCTCTGACTGAAATCAACACCCACACAGTGCTGCTCAGAGGAAGAGAAGTGGCTGTAAACTGCTCTGCAGCATCTCTCAGCTTCTGTCTCCAGCCTGGGTAGCTGCCCTAAACATGCTTTCTGGCACTTGTTTCATAGAAGCAGAGAATGGTAGGGGTTGGAAGGGACCTCTGGAGATCATCGAGTCCAACCCCCCTGCCAGAGCAGGAGCACCCAGGGGAGCCCAC